>JARJUA010000048.1:0-147382 GCA_030787035.1 Aschersonia sp. MBC 877 | reverse complement strand
GGGGGGGGGGGGGGCGAAAAAGCTTGGCTTGGCTTGCGAGTGGAAAGGCGGGGTGGCGTATTGGGTTGGTCTCGTGCACTGCCTGGTTCGCGTGCGGGGGGGGGAAACGCAGAATCTGGGGACAGTCCGAGGAGACGGAGGCGTGGGTGTCACATTTAAAAGACACGCGGATGGGCGCCATGGCTTGAGTATGGAAGGCATACTTTTTCCTGTCTCTTTTTTCTTGCTCTTCTACGTTTCCATCACCCTCATCAAAGTCGGCTGACACTGAAAAGAACGAGAGAGTGCTTGAGAAAAACAAAAGAAGCCAAGCTCTCGTCGCGCGGAATCACACAGCTTCACCATGACGGGTGACTTCATGGAGAAGATCAAAAAGACGCTCAGCGGCCACGACACGCGACCGGAGATCCCCCTCGCCCATCCCGAACTGCTGGCCAGCTCAGTCTCGGGGCCTCAGGATATCAGATCCGGACCACGCGTGCATTTCAAGGGTTGGTCGCCACCACCATCGTCAAAGTAAGTCTCGATCGACATCACATTCACCCTCACCCGCCTTTGCAACGAGAGTCGAGCTGACCCTAGGCATCGCAGCAGCGCTAGCTGCGCGAACCATGATGTCCGCGACGCTGCGCACTCGCCCCCGTCGGTGCTGAGCCAGCATCTCGGCCCGCCTGTCATCGAGCACAAGTATCCCCAGGACAGCAAGTGGAGGAGACATTCTATCAGCGCACAGGAGCAGCACTACATGCGGCCGAGGCAGGGCTCGGAGGGACACGCCGCGGAGTAAGGCATACTTGGCCATGGGGGACTGGAGACCTTGGGCACTTGCACTGTACTTATTGCACATCTCAGGGACGACCTGAGCAGCCAAATGAGATTGGGTTATGCATGTTTCCGCTGATGGTGTGACCATGTGATTGTGGCTTCGATGGCGGCTCCATCCATCCATCTGGACGTCTGCTTCGTATGCCCTCGCAGTATCGTAGGCCAAACAGCCAAACTCGGACTGTGAGGGTGCGACAACGTCCTCCGATCCTGCCACCCCCGGCGTCTCCCAGCCGATAGGCGCAATTTATTTGCAAATCATCGCATCTTGGCTCTCTCGGCCAGTCAAGGCGTCGAATGCAATCCCTGTCCATGTTGTAGATGCCAGATGTCAGTTGCCTAATCCGTACGGAGTACTCCGTACGGAGTACAATGAATGCATTGAAAGTCGGCGTGGGTAGCCGCCGCCCCTCCCCCCGGCAGACAAGATCCCGGCCCTGGCAAGGGTTGCTTAAGGTTTGCTGTGGACAGTCTGTGCTCGATGGATCGGCGACACTGTGCGCAGCATAGATGGAGGGGCACGTCGTAGGCTTATAGTGACAAACGCGGACGACTCACTCGATGCGACGTCAAATACTATGGGACGTGAATGGCATGGCGACTTGTCTTTCCCCGTCGGTGCAGAGCCTCATTTCTGCTGTGTCGTACAGCCGTGTCTTTACCGTGGCGATTGAGTGTCGTAGAGTCCCATCTCCGATTGTTTGATGGCGCGCCATGACGCTCACACGCCGCCGCCGCCGCTGCTGGAAATCCGGTCGCTGCCCGTGACCTTCTCATTTGGGCGGCAGAAGTTCTCCAGCCAGTGTCCCCCGTTTTCTTCGCAACCAGACCAGACTGTTTCCACTCGGCCCCGCCCACCCACGCAACCCCACGCCCAGCCCCGAAGCGCACCAGCCAAGAAGGAGGCCGTCCGCTGATTGGGCCGGCTAAAACAGCTGTGACGCAGCTCTCGTCTCCTTCTTGTCCGACATCGTGAGTGGTGACTCGCGACGGAACAGTGACGGCCGTCTGGTGGGGAAGAAATCCGGGGTGCGTATTTATTGGGCTGCTGCTGCTGCTGCTCCGGGTTCCCCCTCATTTATGCCCACGGCCGTTTCTTCGTCTCTCATACTTTTGTTCATAACCGAGCGTGGTGACGAATTTTGCACGAGCTCTGTCGCCGCTGATTTACTGCGTCGCCGCACGAATCGCTGCCTCGTGACGCCTTGCAAGTCGCGGGCTTCCCCACGTCCCAGCAGGAGAGCAAGGAAAGATTGGGAAAAGAAAATGGCGGTCCAAACCATCACGAGGGATCAGATTAGCGTACGAACACGGCCGAAGACCTGAAATGGAGCGCTTCCACCCACCCGGGGAGACGTGTCCATGTTGAAATGTTTGGGGAGAAAGACGAGAATTCAGCTAACGAGAATTGTCGTTGCAGAATCTGTCCTTCGTCCTCAATAAGCCCTACCAGGTCACGTTCGAGGACCGACCGAAGCCGACACTTCAATCGCCTCACCATGTCATCGTCGCCATCAACTACACGGGCATTTGCGGCTCCGACGTGCATTACTGGCACCACGGCGCCATCGGCCACTTCGTCGTCAAGGACCCCATGGTGCTGGGCCACGAGTCGGCCGGGACCGTGCTCGAGGTTGGCGACCAAGTGTCGCATCTGAAGCCGGGGGACCGCGTGGCCATAGAGCCCGGCTACGCCTGTCGCCGGTGCAACGACTGTCGCGCCGGCCGCTACAACCTCTGCGACAAGATGATCTTTGCCGCCACGCCGCCGCACGACGGCACTCTGACGGGCCTGTGGGCATCGCCCGCCGACTTTTGCTACAAGCTGCCCGACCACGTCTCGCTGCAGGAGGGCGCCCTGATCGAGCCGCTCGCCGTCGGCGTGCACATCGTCAAGCAGGCGGCCGTGCAGCCGGGCCAGTCCGTCGTCGTCATGGGCGCCGGCCCCGTCGGACTGCTGTGTGCCGCCGTGGCCAAGGCCTATGGCGCGTCCAAGGTGGTCAGCGTCGACATCGTCCAGTCCAAGCTGGACTTTGCGCGCAGCTTTGCCTCGACGCACACGTACCTCTCCCAGAGGATCGCGCCAGAGGACAACGCCCAGGCCATCAAGGACCAGGTCGGCCTGCCCAAGGGCGCCGACGTGGTCATCGACGCCAGCGGTGCCGAGCCCTCCATCCAGACCAGCCTGCACACCGTCCGCATGGGCGGCACCTACGTCCAGGGCGGCATGGGCAAGGACCAAATCACCTTTCCCATCATGGCCATGTGTCTCAAGGAGGTGACGGCCCGGGGTTCATTCCGGTATGGGCCCGGCGACTACGAGCTTGCCATTGACCTCGTCGCCAGTGGCAAGGTGGACATCAAGAAGCTGGTGACCACTGTCGTGCCTTTTGAGAAGGCAGAGGAGGCTTTCAAGAAGGTCAAGGAGGGCGAGGTGATCAAGATACTGATCGCTGGACCCAATGAGAAGATTTGAAACAAGACGAAGGCGTTGAAAGGAGTGTGGGTCTTCTTTGCGGTCTTTCGAGGCTGACCAGGTTTGAGTTCTACATGGGTCCGGCGGGGAGTTGAGGAGTAGGGGGAGTCGAGTGAGTCGTGAGGCCGCAGTACGCATGTCAGATTTTGATACTGAAGGCGAGGGAATGTCGCCGCGTCGACCTGCGGCTCACGGAGCCATGTATTGACTTGAGTACTGAGAGCTGACGGATCGACAAAGGCCCAGACTAAGGAGAAGGAAGAGAAAAGGGGGCAGTCGGCCAGCGCAGCGACTTCGATATAACGCCTGGACATGGAGTACCCTGTCCCCGGAGAAACAAGTCCTGTCGTATGCGGAGAGAAATACACATTGTGATGACTGTTTTCCGTGAGAGACAGACTGATGAGGCGGAATCCTTCCGCAGCAGTGACACGACGCTGACAGCCTAGCACCCCTTGCATGCATGGCCAGGAACCCCGAAGGTTGCACGAATTCGCCATCCGCACGCACGGTCAGCTCAATATTCAGGCCTTGTCTCGCCTCACCTGGCATATTTACCGTGTCCACTCCCAATTCGCGCCCCTGTCAGGTACCATGTCTCCACGTCAGCACCACTACTGTGTCAGACGGACAAACAGGTCGCCGATTCCCTTCTCCCCCCCCCCCCCCCTCCTTTCGCGTGCGGCTGAAGCAACTAGTGATCCTGCAAGGGAAATTGAGCCACCATGAAAGCAATATTGGCTCTGCTCCGGAGTGCTCTTCATATGTAAGTGCCGGCAGCCCAGACGGGCACCGACCCCGAGCTTCGAACCCAATTCACCACCCTCCCGCAAAAGATATGGACGCCGCGCAGAGCACGAGACCTATCCACAGTCCCCTCTGGGTGACGATTGTGAGAGGCTTCCAGCTGCTCGTGTCGCTTGGTCCACTGGGCTTGGCCGGGCGGCTGATCCACGACGTGTACCTCGATGAGTTTGGGCTTGCGGCCGCGACGGTGAGCTCCCGCCCCCTTTGCTTGGGTGTCTTGATGGCTTGGCTGACGAGGTGATGTAAGGCTGTGCTGACGTGGGCGGTTCTATTCTACCTCGTCACGACGGAGAGGATCAGCGACTGGCGAGTCGCGTATAATGTCTATGCGGCGTTGGCGCTCGAGGCCTTCATGGTGGTGATGTGGCTGGCTACGTTTGCGGCCACGGCGGCACGGAGGGCCACGTTCAACGTCTTGGTCGATGTCGATGGGTGCGTGAATAACGGCGGAGTGGTCAATAGCAAGTACTGCTACCGGAAGAGGGACGCCGGCGCGGGCGTCATCTTGTTCAGGTCGGGGGCTATCATGATGAGCTCGATCGCGGGACTCGGCGCGTGGATGTGGTGAGTTGCTCGACTCCTCCTTTTCTTTCGATGCTGGACTGGTGCTGACGGCTTAGGCTTATGTTTATCGCGACGTTTGTGTGGACCATCGTCGTGTGTGTTCGCGCGCGCAGGGAGAGGGGGGCCACGACGGCGAGTAATACGTATCAAATGGAACCGAAGACGGAGCAGCCTGTTGCGTATGTAGGACAGCCCCAGCCCCAGCCCCAGCAGCATTACCAGCAACAGACAGGTGAGTATCAGCATCAACAGCACCAGCAGCAACAGTACACGGGCGAGTACCAGCACCAGCAGCACCAGCAGACAGGCGAATATCAGCCCTCTCCGATGTCTCCCTACCACCAGCAACCGGTGCAAGCACAGCATCCGCCGCAGGGACAGCAGGTCTATCAAAGTCATAATGCTCAGTCGCCGCCGCCGCCGACGTTCCACGGGAGCGAGTTATCGGCCGAGTCGCACCATCCGCAGCAACAGCCGTATGGCTCGCCGTCACCTGTTACCGTCTCGCCATCTCCTGCTCCTCAGCAGCACCCGCCGCATCAGTAATCAAGGGGGGGCCGCGACGTGGCAGTAGCGAGGGCAAAGAGCAGCTGAGGATTGGGTTGGACAGTCACTCTGACTGAGGGGATGTTTGACGGTGTCAGTAGTGGCCTGATACTACGGTCTGGCAGGATGGATCTCAAGCCGAGGTTGCGACAGTGAAATGGAACAACGAGCTGGATCAATCGTTGTAAGTGCGTGATCTGTAAGACGAAGGGTAATAATGAGACTTGTGTGTGTGCTTCGTCACGGGCATGCATGTAACTGAGACTTCTGCATCCCTCTGCTCATGATGACGGTGTATGAAGGTGTGAACCCCTTGATCAACACTGTTCTGTAAATGCTCACTTGGTCTGGTCCAATGGAAGAAATACCCACAACGGACCCAAAGCTGTCAAGGCAACCTGCCTGCGAGCAACAAAGCGCGCCCCTGGCACCCCCCCGACGTGCTATAAAGAAGGACAGTGACCACTCGACCCACCAGATGGAGCTGGTAAAAATAGAAAGCAATCCATGCGACTGATGTACCCGGTCCCTAAAGCAGCTACACGCGGCTTCACATCGCTGGAATGTAATGCGACTGATGTATGTAGTCCCCAAGCCACCTCTATATGGCTTCATATCGCTGGAAAATGTTTGCTCTACCTGCTGCAAAGGGCACGCACGCACCTTGCCAGACAGTGGTGAGGGAAAAGAGAAGCTGACGTGTGCCCGGGATGTGCCGTGGCGCCCTATGCGAAACAATCCGATCCATTGTCCACACCGCAAGCCACGCTGCCCAACAACCGGCGCCGAAGCAGCAGGCGGTGAGGCGCCTTCTGCCAGTTACCCAAGCAGGCAACCAGCTCGAGAGGGCACGCAACCATGCATCATCATCAAGCTTCCCACTCACGATATTCCGCCACACCACGACAAGCAACGACGCCCGAATGTCGAGCCAACCTGCACCCACAACTCCACGCCATCTCCCCCTCACCTCACCCACTCAGCCATGACCCCCGACGGTCCCCAAGAACGCCTCAGCGTGCCGTCCCGCAACCCTCTCCCTCTCTCAGCCTCACAAGAAGCCCAAGTCCGCGACGTCTTCCACAAGCGAGTGCGCCAGCTTTGCGCCCAAGAAATCAAAGGTAGTTTCGCCCCTCATCTCCACTGGCGTCTTTACTCACCAGTGCAAGACTTCGCTGCCTGCGCGCTCGGCCGGACGTTCACCGTATCGTTTGCGTGTCGCGCCCAACACCGCCTCATGAACAAGTGTATGAAGGAGCGTGCCACGGCGGAGGAGCATGACGCCGCGCGCGAGGAGTGGTTCGCCATGAGGATGGAACGGCATCGACAGCGGGAGCGCAAGGCCAAGATGGCGGCGGCGCAGGAGGAGTTCATTCGCGAGTGGTGGGGGTTGCCTGAGGAGGTGAGGCTGTCGAAGCAGCGGGAGCGCAAGGCCAAGATGGCGGCGGCGCAGGAGGAGTTCATTCGCGAGTGGTGGGGGTTGCCTGAGGAGGTGAGGCTGTCGAAGCAGCGGGAGCTGGAGAGGCTGGGACAGGCGGAGCGAGTGGGTGGCATGGCGGCGAAGGACAGGCCACGGGGCCCGGAGTCCAGGTGATGGATGGGGGAGGGAGGGTTCTGGGGGATAACTGGACCCTTTGCCGTTTTGGCTGCATTCTTCTCGTTGCGGAGGGGCATACTTCATGGCGTTGTGCTTTTGGTGGCTATACTTGGCGCGCGGCGGGTAGAGAATTCATATCAGCTCTTTTGTAGACCGGGATGCACTTCATACTGCATGGAGCGAGCGGCAGTAATGTACGGCGCAATGGTTGTCTGGAGCAGCATGGCAGCAAGGTGGCCCGGTACGCATCTGACCGATTCAAGAGCTCGCATGTATAATAGGTGCTGACCTTGGGTTAGACACAATATATTCAGAGTGCCTTCGGGGGACGCAGCATCTTCTCGTCAACAAGCTCGGTAGTAGCACGTCTTTCATGACCTTCCTGCGGCACTCTTCATTGTGACCAATGTACCTGGAGCGGGACCAGCTGGAAATGTCAACATTCTGCAAAGGACCCAGACTGAACCAAGTTTCAGGCACGAAAGGCGATGTTCGGATCATTGCATCGATGGCCAGAATACCAGGAATTGAAATGTTTGGAACTCGTGGTTGCAAGATTGCTGGTACTCGTGGTTGTGGAATGGTCGGTGTTTGTGGTCACGAGGTGGTTTCAACAGTGAAGCAACTCACAATCCTTTCAGAGACCAAGTCAGCCACAGGGGACGGCCCCTCGGAAGGGTGCGAAACTCAGCTCCATCTGGCACCAGAAGTAGACTGTTTGAGTTGGAGGGCACGTACACGAAACCGACACGTCTGCAAACCGCGGTGTGACAGCCTCAAAGACGTCATTGGAGCAGAATTGTGCGAGGCCAAGAAAGGTCTGACTGCTGTAAGTGTCTTCTCGCGGCCGCTTCTATGGTCGTTGAACATGAAAAGATTGCTTTCTTGCGCGACTGGCTAATATAATACAACACGGAGCGTGCATCTCGTAAACTCGTGCTTCAACGTCATGTCACGACTATTATATTATATACGCTATCGCGTCACCACGCCGTAAAAATTACCCCCGCCTCCTCAGAAAACTTCAACGCTTGCAAGACCTGCCTCGAGTACAAGATACCCCTCCTGGTCGCGGCGCGGGCCCCTTTGAAGCAAGCTCATACGCCCGTCGCCGAGGTTGCCTCTTCCACACCATCTAGGCTGGAACTTCATGCACCTCGCCGTGTCCATGGTTCCAGCCACGCGCGTCGGCCAGCCGTTGGTTCCTCCGCCTGACCAGGTACCACAGCACGTAGACCAACAACGACATACCGACGGCTGATCCCGCGACTGATCCCCCTATGATGGCTCCCGGGGTTGCTGCGGACTCGACGGTCGGTTGGGTCGCGTTGATCGCGGCAGGAGTCGTAGCGGAGGGGCTCACCACATATGTCCTGATTATGTGAAGCGTAGAAGCCGGGATGAGAGGAGCGGGGGAAGAGGAGATGGAAGAGGGTGAGGGAGGAGGAAATGATGAAGAGACGGTGGAAGTGGTCGACAGGCCAGAGGGTGTAGATGGCAACGCCATTGCACTCGTGGCATCCGCAGACGTGGTAGGAGAAGGCTTGCCTTCATTTTCTTTGCAAAGTATCAGCGTCCACACCACGGTCATGCGAAACAAGCATAATGAACAAGAAACAAGGAGGGAGAAAAACTATTCAGCTCAGTTTCACACAAAATCAAGACTCACCGGGAAAGTAAACCAAGTTCTCGGCCGAGTCGCAATGCCTGTGGTCGTTCCCCGAGCCAACGCAATGGTACGAATCCTCCCTGCGCGCGACACACTTCGACAGGCCCTCTCCGGTCCCCGACTCATCGACCCTGGGATCGTTGCAGAACAGCGGACAGCTGGAGCTTTTCCAGCTCATGTCCGTACAGGTGCCGCGGACAAACTCGATCGCGCCTGGCTTGAAACGCTCCGGGCCCGTGGCCTGACAGATGCCGTTGGAGAGACACACGTAGCCCTGGCTGCAGCATGCTGAGTGCGCCGTGATTTCGACACACGGGACAGTGTTGGACGCGAGGGAACCGTCGGGGTAGTAGCATGAGGCGTGGGCTTGGGCTGCGAATGCCCATGTCCAAGGAATGGGGCCAGAGCGCTTCATGGTCCTGTCACGTTTCACCCAAGCAGAAGAGTGACCGTCAGGCCGAGGACGCAAGAGTAGGACGACGAGAAGAGGACGAGGAGTTGAGCTGAAAGAGCCATCTGCTCAACCAAGGGGGAGGGGGGACGGCCTTCATTTTTCCATCGAGAGCCAGACGCCGCGACGCGGGACGTATCTTGTCATTTTGATTAATAACTCCGTCCTCGACGGCTTAAACGAGTCATCATTTGTCGACAAAGAAAGGTTCAATCTGGACAGAAAGTGGAGGAGGGGGGGCGAGGGCCAACAGCTCACAGCTAACAGCTTCACGAGAGAACCAAGACTCGAGATGTGTGCATCCTTTCCAGTTCCTCGGGACTGGCCCCCACCAGGTGCTCAGACGCTGATTCGTCGCTGCTGCTCGAGCACAGAGCAGAGAGGTTGGACGTCTGCGGCTTGCCACGCTATCGTCGACACTTGGTGACAAATAGTAAGCACCGGCCACCCTCATGGTCTCGTCGGGGGTATTGGCCGACCAGGGCAGCGAGATGTTTCGCTGTTTATCCAGTGACGGGCGCACGTTCATCAAGCGTGATGTCGCCTCGGACTCGTTTTGATCGCTGTTGTCTGTCTGCCTGGACTTAATGACTATGAATACCAAGTGGCAGGCACATATTTCAAGGACGCACCTGATCGTCTTCCAGAACATCGACACGGAGGGCCTGATACTTCTGGAATCAAGTCCGGTGCACGTCCGACCTTTCCCCCTCTTCGTTTCCCCCTGTCTGTACCCCAAGATGCCAGTCTCATGACCCCAAAGGCACCCCGAAACGGCGAGCAAGCGCGGCAAGCGCCGTCTCACCACCTCGTTGACCGGACCTAATGACCCACGGACCATGGCCTTATCGCGAGGTAGAACGCAATCCGTTTGGTGGACTGAACCAACCCATTGGCCCATTTCCATGTGCTGCGGACCACAGCCAGGGTGCAAAAGTGCCCCGGCCGTTCTCCGAAATCAACATGTGCCGAACGACTCCTCGCTGCCTTCTGCGGTCGTTCAGGGCCGAGGCTGGGCTTGCTTGCGATATATGTACAGCTCGTCTTGGTCGAGATATGGTAGACGCACCGCCCGTCCACCCCCCCGACGCGCCGAACCGCTTGACCCGTGGTTGTCGTGTCGGCCCGTGCATGGTGTGTGGTGGTGGGCGCAGCGCTTCGCTCCAACCCATCATCAGCGCGTGGTGTGCCCTTGGCTGCGCGCCACTCCATGGCTCCTGCCTTGCCGCTTCAGCCGCTGCCGCTCCATGCCACGGGGAGACGTCGCGCAGCTGTTCGAGGATGTGCAATTTCGCGCCTCATTGATAACATCCGACTGGTTGGTGCGTTGTGCAGCATACCACGGTGGGTAGACGGCTGACGCAGCACCCCGAATACGAGACGCGCGAATTTCGCACCCATGCCTTGCCGACCGACCCACGCCTGGCTTGGCAGTCGGATCGGCAGATTGCATCTCTCGAAACATGCACGCACAGCTTGGGGTCCCTGCTTCTTGCTTCATGCCCATCCCGTCTCCCACAATCACTACTTGGGCAAGTCTGCGCGGAACAGGTAGTAGCTTCTGACCCTCTGCAACTTCAATTGAGCAGTACATGCTCATCTACTGTATCGTTTGACATGCTGGGGAGCAAAATCAGCCCCAGCTTTTCGAGCAAGTCGCCCTGCCTCCTCGCAGTAAAACGCCCCCACAGTTCATCATCACCCTGCCGGGCCAACATTCGTGATCTCATCAGCAACGTCATAAGAGTAAACCGCCAGATTGTCTGTCGCAACTGTACAACACTCGACGGCCATCTACGCTAGCTCGTACCCCGGAACCTGAAACATGGTGACAAAGACAAATGAATGGCTCTTGGCTACCAAAACCGGACAACAAAGAGGGAGGGTAAAAGGGAAATAGAGCAAACGTCAAAAACTAATGGAGTCGTTCCTTGATGTACACGGTCGTCGAAAGGCCCGCACAGCACCGCACGTTCATTTCGTGCTTACACCAAGAACATCGGACAGTCATGGACAGTGCCCCCACGTAGCCATGCTGATCTGCGGCGCTAAGCATGCGCTCCGGTGCCGCCATCGCCTCGTACAAGCTCTTTGGCATGTCATGGTAGGACTTGCACGAGCAGCACTCGACAAAGATCCTGTTCTGGGGCTCCCGGTCCGACGTCTTGAGATGTGGCGTGGACTTGTGCATCATCGACCGTCCAACAATGTCGGGCACAGACATGTTTGGAGTGAGAGTATCGTCTGTGGCGTAAGGACTGTCTTCTGGCAGCATGAAAGCGGCCGGCGGCCCGAGGCGCTGTTTGTGAACACGGGCCGGCGGCACCGCCGGTGGCTGCGCACGCGCTTCCTGAAGGTACGACGACGCGGGCGAGGCCACATTTGACGAGATAAGTGCCGGTGCCTCGGTCCTCGGACGCAGCCTGAGCGGTCGCTCCCTAAGAAATGGCTCAATGCTCGCTTCCGTTGCCAGGCTCGACTGGGAGTTGTGCCGTCGGTGGAGTGCTGGCTTCTTGACAGGTATGCCGTTGAAGACGGCAAGCACCTTCTCGGCCGCGGCTTGGATTGGATCATCTCCCTCGGCTTCCGAGTTCTCTGCACTTGGCAGCGGGTAGGTTGTGTCCTCTACGGATGATTGGGCTCGGGCCGGCTTTCCCACCATCTTGGCGAGGCTGTCCTGACTAACTGCTAGAGGCACGTCTTGCTCGGACTGCGGCCGAGATGTAGCCGGTGTGCTCACATTTGACGTGTAGTGGAATTCCTCCGACGAGGATTCCTCCGACGAGCTGGCGGGCACTATTCCGCCAGCACGAGGAGAGCGTGATGAATGAAGTGACTGCACGGGGTCGGCGGCGGATGCGGTCCCCACTGGTACTTCTGCTCTGCCACCGGCCCTTGATCCCCTGCGGGTGCGGATTCTCGCTCCATTGCTGAATATCGGCACGGCCTTTTTCGTGGGTGAGTCGGAGCCCGCGAGGAACTCGCTATTGGTGCGTTGCTGCAGCATCTCGTGCGCGATGGGCAAGGGCGGCATCGGCTCATTCGAGCGCAGCCAGGAGCTTCTCTTGTAGTTTCTGCGTGGCGGCTCCGGGATCGGTGGAGAGGACGGGGCAGTCTTGTAGCCTGCCGTGCCCGACGACACAGACGATGAGACGGACTCATTGTTAGTGTGATTCCGCATACGCCTGATGTCGGGCCTGCTCTGGCTCCTCTGCTCCTGCGCTGCCTGTTCCAGACCGGCCTGCAGCTCGTCAGGATCGGGAGCACGTGCAGCGGTGGTGGTGACGACTGAAAAGTTTGCCTTCTCCGCCGCGAGACTGACATCGGTCCTGGCTTGGTCCGCGACTCCTTTGTCAGGCTGCACTTGATGATAATCATCCGACATGGGCACGTGGTGTTGTGTGGCGCCCTCGAGGTCGGACTGAGACCCAGATCGCGTGTGCGGTCTAAGACCAACTTTGGCTCGCCATCTGTCCATTTTGCTCAGATCAGGCGTGGTCGGCGCTGGCAAAGAAGTGAGGGAAACAGGTCTCTGCACATGACTGCCTCTGGTGATTGGAGGATAACGACGCTGGTTTTCCGTTCCGTCGGATCCGTCAGACATGGGCACGTGAAGAGAGGTTCGACTCGGCGGCCCTTCTAATTGCTGAAGTGTCTGGTTGCTCTTGCGCAGGGCCGGGTGAACGTTTGACTCATCATCTACTGCACTGCTGTCCAAGACTTGCTGCTGATGAGCTTGGCGCTTGAGCTCGAGCTTGATTCCGCCGACGAAGCCGGCGGAGGCAGCCTCGCTGTTTTGGCCCTGTGATGAACGACGAAATTCAAAGGGTGCCCGAAGCATGGAAACAAACGAACCAGATCGGCTGCGGGCCTTTCTGGGCGGTTTTGGTTCCTTTGCTACGCTCGTCGTCTCTGCTCGGTCGCGTCGACGACCTCTGCTCGAATCTGTTTCCGCTGCCATGGCTTGCTGGAGTGCCTTGGGTGAAGAACTTGGGGGTGGTTTCTTGGAGAGGCGCTTGGTCTTTGCATTCCTGATTTCCTCCTGTTCCTTCTTCTCGGCCTTTTTCTCAGCCCTCTTCTCGGTCTTGCGGCGTTCATATGCCTCCCAACTGGGAGAAGTGCATCTGGCCGCTTCTCTGGGAGGAAACTCGAAAGCAACATTTTTGGAGTATTTTTCGGTAGGCGTGCCGGTGACCGATAAAGGGTCCTTGCTGAAGGAATTTGGAGAGAAGCCGTTGCCTCCATCCATGGCAAAATCTGATCGGCTCATGGTGAGACTCCCGTTGGTGTCGACGATGAGAGATGCAGGCTGTGGGAGGGATGACGGGCTGCAATGGCCCTCACTGAGTGGCCGGTGAGCATTATGAGTGTTGCCTTGTGCGCGACGCGTCTGGATGCTCGGGCGTTCCGGGGAAGTCTGTGTCGAGCCGGATGCGGCAGGTTGAGACTTAGAGTTTGGGTGGATCGGTTGGGTATGAAGCCGCTCGAGCTTTGAGGCAGGCATGGCTATATCAGCGACCGAGCACTATGAAAGAGCAGATAAGGGGCCGAAAGACAAAAAAAAAAGCGAACAAGGACTAACGACGGGGCTTTCAGAAGGTTACACGCACGGTGCCGAAACACTCACCATATATTGCTTCTCTAAATCCAACATGCGCTGCAGACTGTTGGATCGGACTGCGCGACCACTTTCAGCTTCGCAGACAGCAGCCATACTGGACACTAGCGCGGCCGTTTCGACTGACGGCCGTTGCAAAAACTAATGGTTCCTCGAACAGCCACTTGCTCGTTCGGATCACGCTAAAATAGACAACGACCGACTTGATGTTCTTGGGGTGGGTTTTTGAGAGGTTCCGATCCTTCATGCCACGCGCATTCCGGATGAGGCTGCGCGGTCAGGCGATTCCGAGTCGGAAGCAAGGGCGTCAGTTTTTGCTGTGCGACATGTGGTTAGCTTGATCTTTCCTGCCAAGAGACGGAGTGTCCGTCGCCACGGTGGACTCGTACCTACAGTAGGCATGCACAAAAAAAAAAAGACGGCCCTCGGTGGCTCTAGCTCTCCCTCGGTGGTCAGGCCGAAGATGTCGGGCAACAAGTGTTTGTGACACCAATGGAACAAGCCAGCAAACCCTATCAACGGTAGGACTGTCGCATTCGGACGTGCCGGGGTCAAAGTTGAATGTTCTCTCGGTCAAATAGATGGGCTTGCGGGGGACTTGGCTGTCGAGGGCAGAAGTCGCGAAACGGCAATTGCCAGCGCCCGAGTGGTTGAATGTTCAATCCGGATTTTTGCCTCTGCGACTTGTTGCTGTTTTGTATGGCCAATCGGCAGCAGATGAGCCCGTTGAACAGACGAAAGCGCCCAGTCGCCCAGGGAAATGAAACGGGAGGAAAATTGCAGGTGCTTCGGTAATAATATGTATACAACGCTGCATTGCCCCGCAGAGGCAGAGCGGAAACGGGAAGGGGCGAAACTAAAAAGAGACGGCGGCCATGCAGCTGCACTCGCCAGTCGTCCAAGAGCGTAGCACCAGCTCTGCATGCAAGACGCATCAGCGTTTGCTGCCAGAATCGCGAGGAAATCCCGGTTCGATGACAGCAGGGAATAAATACGAAGCACGGCAGCTCTGGTAGCACTGACGAGGAGAACGGTCGAAACGGAGAGGCGCGCTGACCTGCATGAGAGGGGAGGATGGAAAGTTCAAAGGATTATAAGCGATTCAGAACAAAGCCTTCACCACGGCTGACGACATGAACCTCGAAAGGGGGCCCTTTTTTTTCCTTCTTGTTGCTCTTGTGTTTCTCCCCCCATGTGCAGGGCTCGTGCACATGCAGTGGCTGTCCCAGCGAGACGATTGGACGCAGGACCGCAGACTCTCGCCAGACGGCTGCAGCCCTGCTTGACCGACTTTGTCCAGTCCTCGGCCTCGCCCATCTCGACCTTTCAAAAAGAACAACTGACACGCCGTGCCGAGGAATAAAGTGTCTTGTGGCTGAACAAGGCGATTGCATGTCACGGACGGGGACGGTTGGGTCGTCCAATCGACCAACGACGACGAGGCCTTGGATCCCCCCCCACAGACCGTGCATAAGGCTTGATAGTTTGGAGGAGCTGAACGAGCGCCACAATTAATATGGTAGAGATCCTCGCCGCCGTCCAAGATCTTCCCCTCCTTTTCCCGCTTCACGCCAGCGATTCTTAAACAAGAGTGACAGGCCATGCAGCATCATGAAGCTCGTCATCCATCCAAGTCGAACGAGACGCGTGCCCCCTTCCACCGCTTCCTCTCCCCGTTCATATTCTGCTTGAATCATGCAACCGAATTCTTCGACAGACTCGTGCACGTATCGTGTTGCGCCGACTCAAGACCTCGCGCCCATCTTCTCACCGTCTTATCTACAGATGTCATGTACAAACCACATCGGGCTGACGGACCGCAAGTTGCATGGGGAAATAGCCGCTGAGTCCAAGCAAGCGCAAACCTCGCAGCGCGACCAAAATAAATGAGCCATTGCTCGGATCGGTCCAGGACATGCATGGCGTTACGCCGCCCTCGCATCGGCTACGTGGCTGCGCTGACCAAGCGTGTCGTGGCATTCGCCCTTCTCACGAAACATGCACCGAGGTGGTCATGGTTGTAAAAATAGTTTCTTCTCACCCGTTTACCCTCCCGACCATTGCCACCACACTCCGGCCAAGGTACCACTATGTATATCCCTGTTGATAGAAAGGTTGTTATAGCGGAGAAGGGCCCCATCACGATTATGCCGCCATTTAGCACAAGAGGGGAAAACGACGAGTCTGACCAGTTGTTACTCGTGGCCCGTGGGTGACCTCACACGGGATACGGGGTAGCATCGCATCGGGAAGAAGTGGCTCTCATCATCTCGTCAGCGCCGCAGAAGGATTTGGCCCCCTCGACGAAAACGACACCGGTGTGCCTCTGGGTCGAGTTCCCCATATCGTCATGGACCTTACCCTCTCTTCCTTTCCCTATCCTTCCCCTTCCTCGTACTTGTTCAGTAGGGCCGTCGGCTGTCTATCGTGTTGGTGTGGCCCCGCTTCCCGTAATCCGTTTCCGGTTTTCTTCAACCTGAGTCGTCACAGCCTTAGTCCTCGGGCACCAATTAGCGCGAGACAATCAAGACCATTTCAAGCAGGATTCGCGCCAATGATACGGACGACGGACCTGGGTAAGTCTAGACAGAACAGCGCTAGCAATATCCTGCTTGTCCTTCTTTCCATACCTTGCACCTCGTGACGTCAATCTATCTCTCAGGCCGTTAGTATGCGAGACTTCGTCTGACCTTCCGTCACATCTTTCGACTCTAGGGTAGCTGGCTGTAACAGACAAGAGCGACGTTACGCCAATTCCAGAAGCATTTATTAATGTGATTGAAAACGGAGACAGCGTCGGCTGACCAAGAATAGGAGAAGCGCTTAATCTGCTTCTTTATGAGCATGAACAGGTTGATGGTGACACCAGCCATGCATATGATTCTATTCCCATCATAAGGCCAGGTTAGTGTAACAATTTATTTCCGCTCATCAATGGTAGGCTATCAATCATGCTTTAGGCGCCACCGCCATATGCTATCCTTGGGGGTATACCGAGAAATGCAATCATACTCCGTGCTCCCGAAGAAAAAAACAATGTTTCAGGCCAGCGACCTTCTGTGCTCCCTTACTTCTGCAATGTTCGGGCTGATGTGCGTCCACAACTCATCTTGCTGCGTGTAGTCCTGCAGCCCTGCACCAGTCTCGTCGCCATGTCCAGCTGCACAAACAAGCGTATTCCAAAATTGACGACACCATGCCCTGAATCTTTTGGAGAACTCGTTGGGAATCTTGAGTCGCACAGCCACCCATTTGTCGTCCGGCGCATGATCCCGCCGCAGCGCCTCGCTGGGTTCGCTAGGTGCCTCGGTGGACAACAGCAGATCCTCGCTCACCCAGGTCTGATTTCTAATATGCTCTTGTGGCAGGACCATACCCAAAAACTCAAGCGACGCGATTGTTGTTAAGGTGCACGCTCTCAAGGGGTTCACCATGGACTTCATAAAGAACGACATCCAGTGCGGATACAAGATGGCAAAGTCGGTGAAGGCGAGGTGAGTTGAGCCCGCGACGGTGAGCATCCAACACAGGGCTCCTGATTCGCGCGCCTCTTGACAGAAGCCGACGACTCGCTCAAAGTTTTCCTTCCAGTGCATGAAAACCTCCGAGGAGATAGCGATGATGGGCTTGGACAGGATGCGGGACGGATCGTCCGATCTGGGAGGCGTGCCTTGTCCCCACGCGTCGAGGATCACACCTTGGCCCAGCCAGGTGAGTGACTGGTCTCGACAGAGCTGAACAGTGGTAGCCCCTCCGAACGAGTGCCCCATGGCCGTGACTTTGTCGAGAAACATCCTGTCTTTCCAGGAATGCCAAGCGATTCCCGTAAGTCCCACGGAGCTGGAACCGACGTTTCCTTTTCTCCGCAGGTTAGCACGGGAGATCTCCTCACCTTGTCCGTCATTGATCATTGATAGAACGTGGAAGACTTCCTTGATCTCTTCGAGCCGCAGCTCGATTTGTGCACTGCGCAGTGTGCCGTCTACCCCACGGGGATTATGGGGAGACGTATCCTGGGCATTGTCCTTAGGCAGGATATAATCCATGATATAGTAAGGGTTGATATTACTGCTGTTCTTCTGCCGGACCTTTTTGTTCTTGGCACCCGAGTCACGGTCTTCATTTCCAGATACAATTTCTGCCGTCGAGGACTCGATCCCGGCAGCATCGACGTCGCTGGGCAAGTTGACCAGCGTTCTGGCGCCGCTTCCATCTCGGTGCTCGACTGCGACGACGACAAACCCGAAGCTGGCTAATTCGCCACATATCGTGCTATAACAGAGCCTGGACCCTCCTAAGCCGTGGCTGAAAATAATAACTGGAAACGTCGGCTTCTCTGATTCCTTCGTCCGCGGGCAGTCGTCATCCTTGTCAAAGTCAAGGTCTTCTTTCGATGTCTTGCCGGCCCAGTAATTTGCAAGAGCTGCATTTCGGAATGCTGGCAATTTGGTGAACAGAGATGTGCAAGCCAAGTAGCCCGTCACCGGCGCTGCTGGGATATTCAGGAATTTCGCATAGCCCTTGGATGTGCCAATTCTCGGACCAGGCATCCAATTTACTCGGCGAAGCTTGCTTACGCCTCCAGCTTCATCAGCAGTTTTTTGAACATCGCAGGGGTAGTAAATGCCCATCAACGCCGTATCTAGACGAAGAACAGGCTTGCCGGATCGCCGTAGGTTGGATATCGGTCTCGGGTTTCGTGCTGGGACCTCAATATCCATATAGCCGACATTGTATGGACCGGTGTAGTTTGGTAGACGATGCAAGAATCTCTCTCGTAAGGTCTTTTGCGGAGCAATGGCCGAGTGTTTCTCTGCCATTATAGACGGAGAAGCGAGGTGACCCATTATAACGATTTGATGACAAGAGTCAACATGAACCGATATACCGCGAGAAATATGCTGCTCGCGGCCAGCTGAGTTTGCGTCCAGCTAGAGATGGGCTCGCGTACATTTTGGGGAAGTGGTCGTGTGGGCAGGCTTTTAGGGATCATGGTACTGGGCAATCGTCATAGGGAAAAAAAAAACCCCTCTGACGTCAACAGTAAAAATGGGTCCCGTCTCCAGACGGTGGCCCTGGCCAAGCACAAAGGGGCGCCAGGAATTTGGTGCGCCCGACAGGTCTTGACCATCGAGAAATCGACTCATCTGATCGGGAATCGAAGAAAATGTCGGCATCGCACCTCTCCAATGATCGCACCCATGCCCATTTTCAGGTCAATGCCAGTGAACACGTCATGACCTGGCAAGGCATTGTTCAAAATCTGGCAAATTCATAAGGTCCAGGCCACTTGAAGCCCAATAAACATGATTGCGAATCTTTCCGCTTTGGGTCGACGACTGCTTCAAGCTCTGTGTCGTCGGCCCTTTGTGACGCAGTCATAACACCAAATGAGTTCGTCTGCGTTAGTCACCCGCCGCCATAATATCGACTGCTTTGCGACAAGCGGACATGCAAGACCGCGTGAGCCTTCAAAGAAGTGGAGGCACGGAACGGCTTATTAATGTCTTGCCAGAATCGCCGCATGTCCGGTATTTTGCCGACAGGGCACGTGCTCAGCCTCCACTCATTCCAGCATCGCCTCTCGCGCACAATCATTTGCCAAATTCTACAAAATCTCGCCCGCCTGAGCCCTTGCCATTCGGATCGTGACAGCCATCACCGCTAAACAAGTTTTTTCAAAATGGGAAAAGTTCACGGCTCTCTTGCTCGTGCCGGTATGTCTTTATCATATGGAGCAACGTCAAAGCTGACTTGAGGACTGTTGTGCTGACCAAAATCTTTGTAGGCAAGGTCAAGTCTCAGACTCCAAAAGTACGATTTCACCAACGCTTTCCATCGAGACGAAAATCGCGTCCTCTTTGTCGACGAAAGAGTATTTGAAAGATGAAAGCTGACTGATGACTTCGCAAAAATAGGTTGAGCCTCAGGAGAAGTCCAAGGTTCCCAAGGGTCGCGCTCTGAAGCGCCTCAAGTACACGAGACGATTTGTCAACGTCGTAATGACTGGTGGCAAGAGAAAGGTGAAAAAGCTTGCCGAGATTTCTCTTTGATCGGTGCGAAACTTGGACGCTGACTTTGTTGATCAGATGAACCCCAATCCGACCTCATAAAATGAGTCAATAAGGAGAAGGGGAGCGGGGGAGAGGGGGAGATGGGGAAAGTGGGAGTAACGATTGCCGTGTCGTAAATGGCAAACACACTCCTCATAGTCGATACAGTCGGCATGAGCGTCAAAGATGGGATTTGTCTCTTGCGTGGGTTCGGCAGGCAGGACTTTCGCGTGACTTTCGTACAGGATGTTCTGCTCCTGGTGTACTCGGTTCAAGGATCATTCGATGGATTTAAACAAAATGCATTGAATCTCAACTACAAGCAAGCGAAATGTGATGCATGCACTCTACTGTGGTCAAATGTAGAGATGCCAAGATGGTGGTCGACCGATGGAAGCCGTTCAAGGCCTCACACCGGTATGTCACTGGTCCCAATCTGTTGATATGGCAGAGATCGGTTTTCTCTGTGTGGAGTAATGAGAAATGAAGCATGTCAGGAGGAAATGGTAGGTATATGTACCAGACGTGAAAGATCGCAAACAGCAAAGGTTGGCAGCACAGATACTATGCCACCATCGATACAAATTCCCTGGATCACGTGATCTTTTGGCATTCGCCCCACGTAGAGTCCAAGCTGGCAAAATCTCACACCAGCTCAAGCGTCGTAGATCTACACCTCACGTTTGTCTTTTGGTCTTCCTGCAGACAACAAAGCCCATCATGCCTGAAGTCGACATGGACGTTGATCAGCCTCTGGCGCCCCCAGCGCGCAACGAATCGGAGATGCAAACGCACAGCAAAGCCACAGCTGTGCGGTCCATAGAAGGTTGGATCATCATAGTCAGCAACGTACACGAAGAAGCAGACGAGGAAGCTCTGCAAGATAAATTTGGCGACTATGGTGAAATCAAGAACTTGCATTTGAACCTAGACAGGAGGAGTGGTTATGTCAAAGTTCGCTTGAGCAGTGTGCTGCCGTTTGTTTGGTGCGAGCTAATCATATTCAGGGTTACGCACTGATCGAGTACACCACGTTAGAGGAGGCCCGCGCTGCCATCGACGGCGCTCACAACACGAAATTGTTGGAACAGACGATTGAGGTAGATTTTGCGTTTGTGCGCCCGCCGCCGGGGAAGGCAGGTAGAGGTGGGAGGGCCGGTGCAGGTGGTGTGAGAAGGCAGAGAAGTCGGAGTCGGAGCCCCGCGGCCAAAGATGGAGGAGACTGATGAGACGATGAACAAATGCGAACGAAAAGGCTGGACAGCACTCATGCTTGTTCTCGGCATGCCGATGCCGACAGTCAAGTGGTGTCGGCATATACGGAGGATCATATCAAGGTATACACTTCATTTCTCATCTCCCTTTCTCCCATACCCTTTCCTACCTTCGTTTCCTCCCCTTCCCTCCAACTCCAACATTCTGTTTTTGTTCCCTCTTGCTTTGGATTTTGAATATATCCTATCCTCCAGAGAATCATGTCGCTGAACGCAACAGGATTACGCTCTTCCTATAGCAAGTATGGGATATTGGCCGGAACAACGCGAAAGTGTTTCTGATAACCATACCGAGAGGTTACGTCAGGCGTCGAGGAAAGTCTTGTGTGGCTCTCCCGCGCCCGACTCAGCGCAAACGCAGCGACAACAAGGGATCATGATCCTACATCGTTTATGTCACGGAAACTCACAATAGGACTCGAGACAAAGGCGGTTAACTTTCTAGTATTAGACCGAAATGATAGAATGACACGCACGTCGTGCAGTGAGTGTACTGACCGCCGCGGCCTTGCCTACAACCTCCAACATGTAACACCTACCAATTGACTGCGCGATACTTAGTTTCGCCCCGTAAGTCTCATATCATGATCGAAGTGAGACACGGCGCATATGTATGTTTAAATCCAGGATATACTAGACGCCTGGCTATTCCAGCTGTTGCCTGAACACTTGTCGTCAGGGTCAGCATCGGCATCCGGGAAACGTGACCATTCATTATGGCTGAACCATTGCGACGAAGAAGTAGGATCGCGGCCACCGGAAGCACATGCCATGCTTTATGTGTCTCGACGATTGACACGCGATATGAAGTATCGACGAGATTGCTGCAATGCACTACAGGACAAGTGGGCAGCTACAGGCGTCGCAGTCATCGTGCAATATTCGATGCGGTCTGTCAAGACACTTCATCAACTGCGCAGAAAAAGTTTACATGACTGTACCTGATTAGTCAATCTCTACCGTTATTCTAGCCAAAGGATCTCAAGCTACTAGCTAAGGTATGGATCAGCCAAACCCGTGTCATAGCGAAGTTTCATGTCGCCAAATAGGAAGGCCCCACCCAAGCTTGCGCCGCGCCTCTTGCCCCAAAGAGCATCATTCATTCTTCACTTGAGTCTCGTCGAAGTCAAGGAAGTTCGCCTCAACATGGCCGCGGTTCTGCGACGAAGTCAGTGCGAACTTGGGAGATCGCCTTCATCAAAGTCCTCAAGTTGCTTCTCCCGATGGGGGCGCCCGATTCGTCGCCAACATGTATAATCGCGAGTCCAAGATCATGCGCAAACTCCTTGGTAAAGGAGCCCCCGATTCTACGACCGGCGACTTGTCCTCCATTGCCGGAACAACGACGCCTGTTCCGACTCCCTATCGACCGTCCAAGTCACGAGATGCTGTCTACTCCGCGACCTCGCCCATATCGTGTTTCGATGTTTCGCCTGACCGGCGAACGGTGATTCTGGGCGGCCCACACATCCTGAAGACAGTCCTCCTCGACGATCCGTCGAGCCTCGACTTCACCTTCAGTGAGGGCTTCGACGTGCGAACGGCTATTACGACACGCCCCGCGACCGGGCCAAGGTCTAACGTAATTTCCGATCAACTCAACATTCAAGACGTCAAATGGCACAGCGGTTCCAGCATCTATACTGCTGGCGCTAGCGGCAAGGTGTTTTCGTATGATCTGACACGGCTGGGGGCTGGCGACGTTGGTGAGCCATTTGAATACATATTGATGCACGAGGATTCGCGCCAGATGAACAGTCTAGACATCAACCCGCACCTACACACTTGGCTGTTGACTGGTGGTCAGGACGGAACCGCCCGCGTGTTTGACAGCAAGACCCCTACGCCAGCAAGACATGGCATCACCTTTCGCCAAAGATTTGCCCCCTTGCGATGTATCGACTCGATCCGGCAAGTCAAGTGGTCTCCGAAAGAGGGTTACGAGATGGCCTGCTGCACGGAAGGCGGCGTCGTGATGAAGTGGGATGTGCGACAGCCCGCCCGACCGGTTCTCAGGATCAACGCTCATGAAAAGGTTTGCTCGACTATTACATGGCATCCTGATGGTGTACATCTTGCCAGTGCTGGTTTGGATACCAAGATGCAAGTATGGGATGTCAGCAGCACTGCAGATAAGCGCCAAAAACCAAAATACACCATTTCGACGCCTGCTCCCGTCGCTGCAATTGCTTGGCGGCCTGGCCTTTGGTCTGCGAGCGCTCAGGCTCGTCGAGTTGCACAAATCGCAGTCACCTATGACGAAACAAGCAACCGCAAGTATGGCACGTCGGCGGTGCACATTTGGGATTTTGCGCGGCCCTCAATGCCCTACAAAGAGATTGAGAGCTTTGAAACATGTCCTTCAGCCATAGCGTGGCAGGACCAGGATATGTTGTGGTCTGTCGGGGGAGATGGGAGCTTTGCTCAACGTGACGTAGCTTTTGCACGCAAGCTCATCGATCGACAATCCACTTCCGCCATGGCATTCTCCCCGCGAGGGGACGCGATGATGTTTCTTGACGAGAGGTCGCAATCGCATCGGCCACGGCCTACCAGCCAACCCGAGGGCCTGCATCGCGCAACGTATGGCTCGAGCTTGGGCACCCAGGACTTGAGCATCAGTCGAAGTGATTCGGAAGACGACGTTTTGGGCAGTTTTCTCGGTCCTCGCCGAAAAGTCTCGCGGCAGCGGCGGCAGAGCGGACGCGGCGGCACGCCGCTGAGCAGCGCTTTATCGTCGGCAGGAGGTTCATTCTCAGATGATATGAGGCAGAATTTTGGCTTGGAACAATCCGTTCAGATCACTGGGTTTTACAGGCCTCAACAAGCCATGTCATTTGGGCACATACCGTGGGCGATATCTGCGTCGGTGTATCAATATCTATCAGATGTCTACATGGATGCCTTGAGGGTGGACCTACCATACGTTGAGGGAGGCAAACCTTTGGTTGACAGAGTAGGGGTTATTATGGAGAAGTATGCCGAGGCTGCCGAGGCGACGCGAATGTATCGGCTAGCTCAGACTTGGCGCATACTGGCACTCGGTGTGACTCTTCTCCTGAGGCGACGGGCGCAATACCACTACGAGGTGAGAGTTGGGCAGCTCCAAAGAGCCCATCCTGATCACGGCCCGGGACGTCTCGACCGAGCCAAGACAGCGGAAACGCATGCCAAAGATGGACAGGTCTCTAGGCTAACCTCTGGGCAACGAACCAGCGTTGATGGTCGAAGCCATGCTGTCCGCTCGTTGCTTGCAAAGGAGATTGAGAGCACATCCAATGTCCCTACGCCTATCGCCAGAGCAGTGGACAGTAGTCAGGGGAGCACAGGACATGCACAAGATGAGTCGAAACAACATCATGGGAAGAAGCTGCCACCCATTACCGAGGCGGAAACATTCAACATAGGACCTGCTGTGCAAGGGTCTCATGTGATTGAAACCCTTGCGAAGGAACTCCGACAAAGGCTCGATTCCCAGCCAATCTCGATCGGAAGCGGTAAGACAGAAGAAACGGATGCATCCAATACAGATGGATACGACTTCTACGATGCTGATGTCCTAGCTAAAGCTATCGACGTGCCCGGATCGAAGTCACATAGTAGTGAGAAAGGAACAACAGTCTCCGGGACGGTGTTGCGCCACGATTCGAACGACAGCTCTGCTCAGATGTTCTCCTTATCGAGCGGGACTAAGAAGTCGGCCCGAATGGGATCAAGCGGAGATGTCTTTGCCCGACCTGGGCTCATTCGAGAGCAATCAGAGGTGACGAGCGGTGCATCTAGCGCAGAGTTCTCGACGCTGTCGAGGGCAATGACTGAGGACAATGTTCAATTCCCTCAAAACAGCAACAGCGACGATGCAGGAGAGCTTTTCATGATGTCTCAGACCACGCGGACAAACGAAGGCGACCAATCTCCGCCTTCCTCTTCGTCGCGAGATACAGAAACTGATGAGTCGGACCTGCCACCACGCTTGGTGGCGCCGGGAGGAGTCGACGCGAGGCCGACGATCGGTACGAAGAAACGGGCGGAGAAGAATTCTGCGCAGTACAGGCACGACACCAGGCGACGGGTTGTTGAGAGCGATTATCTGCCCTGGACCAACGACCCGCCTTACCCACATCCTCTGAGCACTCACGAGCCTAGGGGAGTCCAACGGGCTCCGTCACCGCTCGACCCGTACAAGCTCGTATTACGGGCGCTGGACTTTGAGTGTCAGTGGTCGGCGCTCAGCGCCTCGGCCATGGTCCTGCTCTTGGGACCGCTGGTCCCCGACTCGGTAATCGACAGTCACCGAGCAGGTGCGATCCTTCGTCAGCAGCATCAGCGATTGATGCAGATGGGCCTCTTCGTCCAGGCGGCTCTCCTACGCAATCTCTGTGTCCAGGGCTGGCCAGAAGGGCTGCCAGACTGGGGCGAAAACTACACGGCGGTCTTCGGTGGCGCTCAGCAGGGCGTCAAAGTGGGATTGTTCTGCTCCTCCTGTCGTAAACCCCGTGAGATGGATCCCGCGGCCGGCCCTGGGGCGATATGGACGTGCGAAAGGTGTCGGGCCACGATGGCGCCGTGCTCCATCTGCGGACACCGCGAAGCTGAGCGGGCGTCGCATGTCCCGGCCGAGATTAGACCCGGACGCGAAGACGTCGAGGCCGACACATGGCTGTCCCAATGGTGGTATTGTCCAGGCTGTGCACACGGTGGTCACGCATCGTGCATGCAGCTGTGGCACGGCGGCGCGGCGGAAAACGCGGCCTCGCAGACGGATGTGCCGACCCAATTCAGTGACGGGGGCTGTCCATCAGACGGCTGCGGCCATGCCTGCCTGCCAGGCAAGTATCGAGGCGAGATGATGACGGCGCGGTCAGACGAACTTGGGCGGGCTGCCGTCGATACGTCGCGGGCCGCAAGGGAAGAGGGCAGGGCGACGAGTCAGCGCGCCGGTCCAGCACGGCCAGAGGGCGGCATCGTGCGCAGCGACGGCAACGACGTGCCGCAGAGCAAAGCCGTCGGCATGGCCCGAGAAACCCTCAACAACGGCGGAATCCTGCTCGGGTCGAGTCCCGGCCGCACGACGAGCGGCGCAGCCGGAGACGGAGAGCGACGGAAGAGTGTCAAGTTCGCCCGAGCAGTCGGTTAGGCAAGGCATTTTACGTGTATAGTTTAGAGACATGATACCCCGTATTGAAGTAATCGAATTACCTGGTCGCCTGTGCACCTTACTTTGTCTGACGGCTCACCGGCCTTTAGCTCAGTTGGCGCCGGTGACACCTTGCGCCGCGCACGGATGCGGCCTGCGCGGTTAAGATTGGTTGTGCGGTACGTCTTGGCATCCTGAAGGACGAAGGGGCCGTGGCATCGATGTCGGACGCCATCACCACTGTCTATTGTGCGTCTTATGCAGAATGGTGTTCCCACCGTCGTAGCCCCTTTCATGTCGAGCATCATCATCACGATGACTCACGCATCTTGCGCATGCCCTACGGATACTTAAAAACCATCGAGCCCCCCTTCCACCCCCCGAGTACCGTCCCAACTACTCATTATGCCATCTTTGTGTCCTCCTGCACGTATTTAAAGCCAACTCGGCCTCTACGTCAAGCTCAACAACTCCTCATGACGCAACCTGTGGATGGCCCAGTCAGTCCTTGAACCGTTACCTCATCGTCAAGCACCAGCTCCCTTTGCGTCTGTACATACCCGGACGCTTGTCCCATTGCGCCACGTCGACAAGTACCCATGCGTTTCGCGGTATTAGCAACCACGGCACTTGCCCTCCCCTTGCCACGTCGGCAAGGCAACAGGGGCCCGAAGCTCGTGAACATCCAAACGGGGGACATCACCGTCCCGGTGAATGTGTTGGGGATGCAGACGGCGAGTACAGACTCGAAAGGGGGAGTACGGGGTCTTTGGGGGGCGTTGAAGGGTTTGTTTGGGTGAGGCTGAGAGGTGGTGGGTTTGGATGCGTACATATAGGGGTCCTGGGATGCGTTGGGCTCGTGACATGAGTCGATATGACTGTTCGAGAAGCATGCGAGCTCTTCTGTGAGCCTTGGTGATGGAATAGCGAGTTAATGGATGATGAATGGATACGTTACCGTGTGGGCGAGCTGGGAAGAGTTTCGGCTCATCACAGACGAACTTGATATGACTATTAGGGAGCAGGCGGGCTGACTCTGCTGCGAGCCTTCGGGATGAGCTGCTGTGTCGGCAGGTCTTGGCTACATGGATACGTTACTGTGTTGGAATTGTGTAAGCCGAGCAGGTGGCCACGATATCTGTGGATTGCAGCACCCACATCGTCGATACTATAGTTTCTTCCTTTTAGAGACGTGAGAGACGTAGCGATTCCTGTCAGACGTGGAAGCTTCGAGGTGGGCGGCGGTACGTTTCGACTCATGTCACAATGTACCAGTTCAATAGTTCAGAGTCACGCAAGGTTTGACCATCACCGTAGGCCTACAAGATCATTTGAGGGCTAGACTGCGTCAATCAACATGATGGCTCGGATCTACGCTCGACCTGATTATCCCTATAAGCCTCTGAGATGATGTGAGCTGCAATGATCAACGCTGTTTCTAGAGGAGCGCGAAGCCCGCTATTCCTAAGCCTTCTAAATCGTCTCTGCTGCCTTCGCATTACACTGCTTCGGAGGAATGCGATGCTTACTAACGCCAGAAGCCATCCATCCAGCCCGTCTGGCTTGCCCTCGTGCTCACGGCACAAATACACGGCCTGTTTCAAAAGTATGCCAGACCCGTCCAGCCCAGCACACCTTCCAGCTCGTCCCTGAAATCAGCGGCACTGTCGTATCCGCCGCGCGTGGCCACCTCGGCTCGTTTCGCCGCACTGAGCTCGTTCCATCTGCTGAGGACCGTTGCGTCGACGAGGGCACGGCCTGATGACGAGGCTGTCTCGACTCCCGCCGACGACGACTGGTCGCTGTGGGCGAGTCGGTGATTCTTGGTGTGCAGGCCGCCGTAGGGCACGACAGCCGGGTGAAGCTGGTTCATGACCGACAGGAGCCGGCGGTAGGTTGACTCGCTGAGCGGTGCGAGACTCGCCATTTGTCCTGATGGGCAGGCCATCAGGAGTATGTGGCCGGGTGGCTGTGCGGCTGCCGCGGGCGGGAAGGTGCGCGGCAGCAGGAGCGTCGTCGTCGGCGTGTTGGGCGTGACGGAGAAGGATGTCTGGTGCAGCAGGAGATGGCCCTGCAGGGACTTGGGATGCTCCGGGTTGAACTCAAACACGTGGAGCTCGCCGTCTGCGTCGACGGCCACCATGGACAGGTCTTCGCCGTCGGGCACAAAATCGGCGGCGAGGAGACGCAGGCTGCCGCTGCTCTTGCCCAGCACCTTGAACGTGTATGGCTCCTCGGTGTAGCCGGCAAACCAGAGCCCCTTGAATGCGTCGGCCATGACGCAGAGCCCCGTCCCGGCCAATGCCTTGACGCCGGAGACGTGGCAGCTCATGTCCAGAAAGGCAACGGGCAGCAGTGACCCGTCCTCCTTGAGACCTCGCACCATGCACTTTTGGCCCTGGGCGACCAGCATGAGGCCCTGCTCGCCAATCTCGGACAGTGCCGTCACGGCCCCTCTGGCAATCTCCTCCTTGCCCATCAGCTTTAGCTTCTTGTCGGTCTCTGGCCGCCCTGGTTCCGGCACCACCGTCACCACGTCGAAGACGCGCAGACGGCCTCTTGTTGGTAGGTCCTCGCCCTTGGCCAGCGCGGAGCCCACCGTGACGAGCATCTTGCGCTCCTTGGTCTCCTCCGACACTTCGAGATGGAGCGTCTTCATGCACCCGATCGCCTCGCACTGCTCCATGTCGACGGTTTGAACTACTGTCCATGTAAGGGGGTTTAGCAGCTTGAGAACTCCCCGTGGCACCGTGGGTGGGAAAGCCACCGATTCCTTGGCCCATTCTTTATGATAGTCGTCGTCTTTGGGCAGCTCGAATGGCTCCGATGTGCTGCAGGCAGCAATGTAGGCGCCCGTCGGGTGATGGTACGAGATCATGTTCGTATCGCTCTCAAGAGCAATCTTCTTCACTGAGAGACCAAGCTCGGTCAGGTTGGTGTCGGCGGGGAGCTGCGTAACTCTTGCTATGCCGTCGGTATCGACGTAAATGAAGCCTTGGTCACACCCTTCAGTGTGAAACGGGCTCATGCCTCTCACGCCCAGGCCCTCAAGTCCCACGACCCTTGGACTGCTCTTGCTGCTCTTAAGCACAAAGCTTGGAGAAAAGCTGGCGAGAAAGACGGTGCTGTGCCCGTTGACGTTAGTGCACCTTCTGAGTGGGACGAATCGCGGAGGCTCTTCCACGTCTTCCTCCGAGGCCTCTGGTGCTGTTCTGGCGAGAGCTGGATTTGACAATTTTTTGAAGAGCAAAGTTGCCGACAGTGTCGAGTCGGCGGTGTCTCGCTGGTGTCTGACTGGCTCGTATATGACTAGATCGTCGGTAGTGAGTCGTACCTGGATGTGCGTTAGCAGCCCGTCCCAGATCTTTTCTCTAGATAAGGTAGCCTCACAATCAGATAAGGTGATTGCTCGACAGCGTCTCCAAGGTCTGCCACGAGGATCTCTGCAATACTCTCTTTGCTTGCGCCTTTTCGGGCGACAAAGTCCGCAGATAAGTAAGGGGGCACCGATGTCAGAGCCTCCGCCACGAAGACAGGGTCGGATAGGTTGGGCAGCGCATAGACCTGCACCGCGTTAGTCCTGGGCTGAATAGACCGAGGTGGAGGAGCATTGGGACTTGAGGGGTGAACTTGAGGGGTGAGAAAGGCTTACATGCAGTGCTCCAGCTGAGCTGAGCAGAAACATCACGATACGATGACCCGACTCCTCCGTATCTTGCTTACCCGTCTGCGCCTGGAAGACGCCCTTCATATCGTTGTAAAGGCACCCCGAAGACCACTTGGTGGATTTGAGGGCACCTTCGGGCTTTGCCACTTCTTCCAGCTCGTTGTTCGCGTCGATCTGCGCAATAAAGACGCTGCTATCGTCGCGGACCAGTAGCAGATACGGATCGACTATGCTGGCACTGGTCACGCGGGGTTCGGCCCCTGTGTCCTCGTCCAGCATCGGCAAGATTTGGCTCAGTCCAAGATCTGTTCGAGTTAGTCAAGGTGTCGTTTCGCCATCGCTAGATAGTTCCCGCTTGATAGCATCGCCCTTACCTCCATCGTAGCATCGAACTTCTGATCTGAGGACCTGTATGATGCGCATCTGCTTGCCCATAGTCCCGGCCTCCACAGTGAAGCCAGCGGCTGGCTCAAATTCTGTGTCCTTTAGGGTCTCAAATCCTGCCGCCGTCAAGGCATAGACGTCAGACGTCTCATACCCATCCAGATCGACTTTGGCCACAATCATGTATTTGTCGTACTGGCCAGTCGTGTCATAGTCTCTCGACACAGACACGTTTGGCCCTAATGATTTGGGAAGAGGTTTCTTGACACACATGGTCCAGAAGCCCCTGGCTTCGGGGAAGTCAAACCTGCCAATGACTTTCGGTTGTATCTGTCGGTTCAGGATGGCCACGGAGCCCGCCCGGCTCGTTCCAACAGCGCAGACGAGTTCCAAGTCCGCCTTGACTCCTTGAGCTAGGGCTTCGTCCTCATCGCCAGAGGCCGAGGCAGGTTTGCCGCAGACAAAGTCTCGGACGGGGGCAATGCTGAGAAGCTCATCATGTATGCGGAAGGTCAAGTCCCCGGGCCTGGAGGTGCCATTGGTATGCTGGCTTGGCTTGGTCTCGCTGGAGCCGTTGCCGTACAAGTCATCGTCCTCGTCATCATCCAATTCTAGATCATCGAGCTCCAGGCCAATCTCGGGATCGAGCAGCCGAGATTTTTTCTTCTTTTCCTGGCTATGCTTGCGGGACCAGCCCAGTACAATTGAGTCATTGCTTTCGCTTCCTAGGAAGACAGCATTCATGCCAAGTTTTGATACACACGAGACGCGGCTCTTGATCAGTTTGCCGCCGCATTCGGCCGCCACAAGCTTCAGACTCAGGCCCGACACAGTCCGGCCGTCAACCTTGAAGCAGATGAGGCACAGTCTGCCATCGTTCAAAATCAACATCAACTCACCGGCGTCCGCCGCCAGCAGCTCTACAACACAGCCCTCCAGCCGCAGGCCCAAATCAGACTGATCCACCAGGCTGAATGAAGTTATCTGCTTCGCCATGTCATTCACAGCCACACCGCTGGCCTTGCCTGACTGATCGACGTGAACCAACTCATTCTCTCCCACGAGGAGAGCTCCTCCCAGCGGGGCCGGCAGTGCAACAACCTTGAAAAGGTCCCGAGGTAGACCGGTCACCGACAAAATCGTTGTCGATGCACGTTGTTGCAGATCCAACGTGAATACCTTGTAAGAGAGATTGTCTTTGATGCCAAGGGTGGCGGATGGCGGCTGCGCCGACGATAAGATGCCGAAAGTGGGTTCTCGATACTCGTGGAGGAAGGCTAGATGGACTGGATGCAGCAGCGAAGGGTCCAGCAGAGGCAGGCGAAGGACAAAAGAAGGCGTATATCGCGGCTTGACGAGACTGTGCTCGCTGTCACCATTCGTCGTCACTGTGCTTGGTTCCTTGATGGGACGTGGGCCGTCCAAATCTTCATCCCAGTCGTCTAGTTCCAAGTCGTCCTCATTCCCCGCCAATGGTAGAATGGCAAGATTGCGACTTCCAAACTTGAAGGCGACGCATCGGCTGCTGGGGTCGGCTTCCAGATGGTTGACGTACTCGCCAAACCCCATTTCCCACGGCGCGCCCAGAAGTTCATCTTTCTCGTAGTAATGGATTGACGCGGTCTCGAGCGTGTTCCTCCGCGGATCCCACTCCGTCAAGCACAACTTGGCAGCTTTGTACGCCAAAAGCAATGCCTCACCACCAGAAGCCGTATCCTTGAGTTTGACGCGCGCCAGCCCTACAATGGTGCCGGCCAAGGGAAACTCGGCCACTAGGACGAGCTTCGTATGGGTAGCACGATCGGCCTTGACGATCATGGACTCTCCGCCCAGGAAGGAGGCCTCGAGACCGCCATCATCGTCGTTGACGCGGTGGTGAAAGTGCCGTGTGTCATCTTTGATGGATGACTGCGGACCGTGAGATTGGCTGTCGAGTTCAGCGGCGAGCGAGACGGTGGTGAAAATTTGGAGCAGAGACCCTTTGGCAACCACGAGGTTGCTGGCCGTGGCGGAGGTCAACGGCAGGCTCAGAGAATGAGTGACGGCCGAAGGAGCCACAAGCTCGGAGTACACGTGCATGTTCGCAGGAACATTATCTCGGAAGGTGGGCCAATCTTTTGCAGAGACGATTGCGGGGGACCAGCCACTGAGATGTATGTCAATTGGCGGTGCTCTGTGCGGCGTCGCGAAACTTTGGATTCTGGGGTTGAACTTGTGTCGAGAGCTCCTGGCAGCTGGTCTTCGCGGATCAATGAGCCGCCGAGGCCCGGGGTAGGTGGTCTGCTCAAGCTGCAGGCCAGTGCGCGAGCAAGACTAGCGCAGAATCGACACCGGACGATGACGCCCTCGCGCATAACTCGCGACTGGCCCGTCTCTGTCCGCAGCATGCATCTTGTCGGCATTGCGTCACCCAAAAGGCCGCACAACCGGCTTTCGTGACGGCCGCTTCACAGCTCTTGATCATCATTTCTAGTCATTGACAGCCGTATCCTGTCTCGCCACACGTCAGCTCTCACGACCCACGACCCCGTTTCACGTCACGCAGAGGCTCTGTCGGTCGCGTCGCTTCATGTCGGTCCATCCGCCATGGCTGACGCGGGTCTCGTACAGACCAGTCTGATCTGGATCACCTATGCCGTGGCCGTGGGCTTCTGCCTTCTAGCCGCCGTCATCACCACCTTCACGTGGCAAACACCTCGCGATCGTTCTGCTGTTGTCAGCACCGTCGCCGTCATCAGCCTGACTTCGCTGCTGGCCACCGTGCTGCTCCTGCCCGTCGATATCGCCCTCGTCTCGGCCACCGGCTCCGTCTCGCAAGGCACCAAGAAGGAATGGGCGACGCCGGCCAGGATCGACAACATACTGCTCACGCTCAAGATTGTTTATTACTCTCTGTACAGTGTTGATGCGCTTTTGTGTCTCGTCATTATCCCGTTCGCCTATTTCTGGTACGAGGAGTACGACGAAATCGAGTTTCAAGAACAGGGCAGGACATGGCAAAGTCGTTTCTGGGCCGCTGTCAAGTACACGCTCTTTTTTGTGGCATTTGTCATTGTCCTCTTCCTTTTGGGTTTTTTCGTCCCATCACCCGGTGATGATGCCAAGCGTGGACATTGGGATTTGGACTACTTCAAGGATTTGATTGCGCGCAATAATGCGGAAAAGGCCCTCACATTCGCGCTGGGACTGCTCATGACACTGGGAACGTTGTTGTACGCTGTCTACACAGGCGCCGGGCTTGCTCTCATGCCAATCTCCTTTATCAAGTCGGCGCCGTCCATCTCTGCCCCTCAGCTCTCGGCCACCACCGCATCCCAGCTGGAGCGGAACCGCGAGCGCCAGCGCCAATTGGAAATGCGTAATGTCGGTCGTCAGGAAGGCATGTCCCGCAAGGACCGTCGGGAGCTCGACGCGCTCGTCAGGGAGGAGCAAAGATTGATCCGCCGCGAACGCCTCGCCGCCGAAGCTCAGGGTGAGGGGAGGAATAGCATTTATCAGGCCTGGCTGAAGGTGTGCGTCTTGCTGAGACCCCTGAAAATGCTGGGCGGGATCTTTCTGCTCGTCATCTCGGTGCTCGTTTGGGCATCAGTCCTCATCACGGGCATCGACAAGGCCATGAACTCGGTGTGCAAACAACGGTGCGGATACATCTTGGGCCATATCCACATCTTTCAGCCTTTGAACTGGATATTTGTGCAACTCGCGCGCGTCTTTCCCATCGACTACATTCTCATGGCGCTGTTGATCTTGTTCATGTTCAGCAGTACCATTTCTGGCATTGCCACTGTCGGTATTCGCTTCCTCTGGATTCGCATATTCCAGATCCGCCGCGGCCGGACCGCACCGCAGGCCTTGCTCATTGCGACAGTCATGCTCACAATGGCCATTCTGGCCATTAATTACGCCATCACCATGCTGGTCACGCCGCAGTATTCCATCTATGGTACGCAGACAATTTGCGCCAACGAGCCTGAGTATCCCGGCGCGCAACCTTCTTGTAAGGACCATCCGGACCTAGTCAAGCCATGCTCGGAAGCCCTGGATTTCAAGAAAGCCAGAGATATCTGCACACCTTCAGTCATGTCGACCTTTCTCAACCGAATTACCATCACATGGCCCTTTTTCGGCATCGTTGACTTTTGGGCCCAGTTTGGATTCCTGGCCGTCTTCCTCATTGTCTTTGCTACGGCTGTCGTTCGCGCCCCGAAGCTCAACATGGCTGAGCTGGACGAGGATGCCGAGGTGGATGAGGAAGAGAGTTTGTTGGCTGCTACAGGGCGTCGATTTAACGCTACGTGGGATGATGTACGGGGAAAGCCGCGGGGATATGGCACTCAGAATGACGGAGACGGTAACGGCAGTTCGTCAAGGACGTAGAGCATGAATGCGGCGGCCCTGACCCATCAATATCGCCAACAACCCCTATCCTTACCTCTTTATCTTTGTTTGAATCGTCCATTTCGAATTCGGGATGATATTTGCATGTCTCAGACAGGTTCTGTAGCACGTCGCGATACCAATAGGGCATGGTATCATTCTTCTACCCACCCCTCCACAGTTGAGCTAGCGAAATGTCGTCTTTATCAAATGTCTTCATGCCCCGAGTGCCACTTTCTTTCTGTTCCTGGTGAACTGCACGGCCTTGTGTGAGCGATGATCAAAATACGCCTCAGGGCCCATATGCATATCTCTCCAGCATCGAGAGCAGTAGACATCATCGTCGCAGCCCAGACAACGCAGCGTCGCGTCCTCCAAGCACACGATGCACCACGACTCCATATCTTCGTCGGTGTAAGCCCCTTGGGACACGAGCTTCGCATATCCCGGTTTCGAAGCTGGCACAGACGGCATATCCGTCTTGAGAACATTCATGCGCGCCGTCAGTACGTTCAGATCTTCGCAGCCATCACCCGGCACTGCATCAGGTATGCACGGCAACTCGACTTCATCAGGCATAGAAACATTGAACTGTTCCAACACGACTACCGGGTCGTCATCGTCTTCCGGCTCGGCGAGCATCTCCTCGAGCGCGGCATCGTCACTGACCAGTAGCTCTTCGACGTTGGACTCGTCTTCTTGCTTCGGGGTTGTTGGCGCAGGCGAGGAGGCTGCTTCGCGGAGTGATTTGAGTTTAGCGGCGAGGATGTCGTTGCTGGTGGGGGATTTCGCGCGCTCAATGGTGGTGAATTTGATGAGAGGCTGGCGAGGCTCCTGGGGCTTCTTGTCGCCGCGGAGGGCTTGGAGTCGGGCGAGGAGAGACTTGTCGATGGCGTCGGACATGGGGCTGCGGCCGGGGCGGTGCTGGAAAGCAAATGCGAAGAGTGCGCTGGAGGTCGAATGAGGTGAAGCTGGGCGGCCCCGCGAACATGACGTACGAATAATAGATGAACGCGCAGCGACTCGGCTGTGGTGGAGTTTCACAGCCACAGTAACAGCCGAGGCTGACTTGGATGAGGTTCGGTCTCGTAGAAAAGAGGCAATGAGCGAAGCACGTCTGTATTCTCTCTACGATAAAGATGATGGGAGGAAGGTTTCAATGTGAGCGTGGGATCCATTCCTTGACAAGACCAGTGCTTTCTGTTCTTACGAGGAAAGATTATTATCATGTTAGTGAAGCGCTTTGTAATGTCTTCAACTTCGCGGTTATAGGCAATTTCAAGGCATCTCGCCTACATGTTGATCAGCAAGTGCATTCGAATTATGGTAAATACAAGATTGAACTATACAAGATTGAACTATTGGCCACGTCTGTCTTGTGATTCCAAAGACGCTCACGTTGCCGTTTACATTGGTGGCGGGCACATGGCAGATGTGTTTTAGTAAGGTAAGGTCCCCGGACATTTGCGCACCAGAGTCTCGCGTCGTTTTCGCTCGACGCCCGATCAGCGTTATGTAGGTCAGCTGATGCTCATGAAGAAGGTTCCTTTGAGATTTGTCATGGAGAGTGCATGCTTGTAACCGCCATCATAACACTTGTCTCGGCTTTTCGTCAGCCAGGCAGCGGGTTATGCAGGTGAGGCGGTGCAACGCGCTGATGCAGTCACGTGGCACATCCGCAGTCGAGTGTTTCTTCCCGCGTTCACTATGGAATCATTTTCCAACTTGTTCAAGGTCGGCGATGTCGGCTCGCGCTGATCTGCTTGCGCGTGCGGGGAAAAACACGCCATGGGCAAGGCGCCATTCCGCTGCCGCCACAAAACAAATGCTTTGGGGGACACAGCCCCCCGGCTACCCACGACTCGAACAGCCGAAAACATTGTGGAGGCTTAGAAAAGCCAAAGACAGGGATGCTCCAGCGTGCGAATCATAGCACAACATTTACCCTCTCGGCCCTGACCTTGAAAACTATCGTCCCGAAAACCTCATTGCTGAACACGCTCAAAGAAATCGCCAGTAGCTGGGGGCGTGCTGACGTGTGATTCTGAGACAGGACTCGGTCCACATCTGACAGCCAGCGCAAGGCGATGTTGAGCAGGAGGCGCGGGTGCATGCTATGGTGTTCAAAATTGCGGATGGACAGTGGCAATATCCATCGGTGGTTGATCGCCGGGCCGGACGTCGGGTGCACGACTAGTTCAGGCGTGGTGAGTCACTTGCAGACGCCGCCGGCTCTCTTTGGTCAACTCTCCGCAGCCGTGACCTCATTTTCAGCCCCGTCACACTTGTCGTGCCTTATGTCTCCATGCCAGTAGGGAAGAACGTCTCAAGGAATTGTTTCGACCCTCGGCGCGCCAATCTCCCTGAATCGGCTAGCCACTGCGCATTGGTGAGGCAAGCAACGATAGTACAAGGTATGACCCAGGTCTTGCAGTCACATTGGTAATGTTTTGGGGACGCCGTTTCACCGTGTGACAATGCAAGTCTTGCCAAGCCCAGCCGGTCAGAACAGCATTGCCAGTTCGGTGCCTCGCTGAAGAAAAAACCGGGGAGAAGACAACGACGACTGTTCAGGTGGCCAAAGCTCGTGGCGCCACCATGAGCCAACAGTCGTGAACGTGGAAAGCGCCGGGGCCCAATAGATGAGGCGCACATTACTAGCGTCAGATTCCTTCAACCTTCCTGGCGTGGCGTGGAGGGTGCCAGGAGCTTATTAAAGTTCGAGGCGTCGTCCATCCTCGTTCGCGAACGAAAGTCAGTTGTTTGTTTTCCTCGCACACACTGCTCATATCCATAGGCTTTCGACCACACAGGGATCCCAAACCCTCCACATCACTGCGTCGTCACCGCGTCATCACCGCGATTATTGAATCGTCTTCACCGCCATCAATTCGCGCAACCGATTTCATCGACACCATGAGGCTTGACCTTGTCCTTGCGGCTGTTACAATACTTTCCACAGCCTCTGCCGCCAGCATCGATTCCCAACATACGGCGAGAGATGGCGGTTCGTTACACCACGCCTGGGAGAATCTATTCAAGAGAAAAGGCGGCGGCGGCTCAGGAGGACGTGGCGGATCTAGCGGAGGATCCAGCAGCAGTGGCTCCCGCGGTGGCAGCGGCGGTGGTTCGACCTCCGGGGGCGGATTGTAAGTTCTCTACTCCGCGTCGTCGCTTCAGAACTCTGCAGTACTGATCGTGTGTCATCATACTAGTCGTGGAAACACCGGCGCTGGTTCGAATGTAGGCGGAACCTCTCGCGGCGGTACTGGCACTCCCCGTACGTTTGGCGGTGGTGGTTTCTACGGAGGCGGAGCTGCTGTGCCCTTCGCGGCGGGCTTGGCCACGGCAGCAGGTATTACCGCCATCGCCCTGGCCGCCGGATCTCTCGCATTTTGGCCTGGTGTCTGGCCTCGTGGGGCCTATTTATATCCTCACAGAAACGACTACTCCTTCTTCAACTCCACCACCCAACGTCAGGAGAGCCTGCCTGTCGTCTGCGGTTGCGGCGAGGATTCCGAGTGCGGATGTGACGACAACACGGCCGCAATGAAAGATCTGGTCGGCAATGGAACCTACGAGGCTCTCAATAAGTCCGTCATCAACGTTGGCGACTACAATAACCGGAAGTCCTTTCTGGTGAATGGCACACTAGCCAACGGAACCACAGCAGATGGACCCGACGAAAATGCCGGCGCCAGAATGTCCTTTTCTGAAACCGTCGGGTTTTGGCCAGCAGCACTTTGCGTTCTTGCTGCCGTTTTGATGGCATGAGCAACATGGGCCTATGGAGCTTGCTCTCCCTGTTTGACCTCTTGCTCGCGTTGCCATGACTGCTTTGTTTGGGTCACTATGTTGCAGTGTTTAATTCCTGTTGCGATACCCAGAAAGTTTTCGTTTTGCTTTCAGTGTCTTCACTCTTCCTTCGCTTGGTGCTGTGGCATTACGCTTCGTTTCATGTAATTGTAATTGGAGCTAGAGCGAATGAACAAAAGCGCAGAGTATGGACGGGCAGATGGAATTGTGAAGAGAATTGGCGTTCACCATTTCATGGTACAGCAGTGAATCAACAAAAGTAGAATCAAGCTTATGAACTACAGGACGACCATCTGTCATTTGTTGAGATCAAGAGTATACCGCGAGATTGACATAACTCCATAGCACCGCAAATGTCATGCTGCAGCGAAGAAATGATAATTGCGTCTTGTTTCTACCTTGGACTTTGCCTCGAAGGGGCTTGTTGATGGCCTTTGCGGATATATGTGACGAGGGATGCTTAGAAATCGACCATCACACGACACTATTGAGCCCGCAACCGCTGCCAGAACAACACCTTGATTTCTTCGGCGAATACCGCATGACGTTTCTGCGTACCTAGGTACTTGACACAAGACTTTTAGGGTATTTGCAACCTAGTTCCTTCTTGTTCTTGGTGATAATAAGACTGCAGCTTGCCGGTACGGACGATGGTCACGTGCGCGGCGTTGTGGAACCATATTAGCACTGACTAAGCAGTGCACTAACCTGTCTCGGCTTCGAGCCTTGATATTTTGTTTGGGGCAGCCTGCAGGTCACTGCCTTCTCCTCTCAATCTCTGACCTTCCAATTTACTTTGCGCAGACCACTGCCTCACCTCGAACCTTCGAGCTTCACATTCACCTGGTGGAAGCCAAAAATCAAGCGTCCAACTCAACACTGATGATACTTCTTGGATCGACCGCACGGTCAGTCACCGAAGCCCTCAGACTCGATTCAGCCCTAGCAGAGATGACCTAGGCGTTTGCCCACTGGGATCGAGCTTCTTTGAAGAGCTCACCATCGTTCATGTTACAAACAACCATGCCTGGAGAAACGGAGTTCTCGTCATTCGACGAGAACGCGTGGGAGGCACAGCATGCTGCAGACGACAAGGAAATCGCTCGCTTGTTGGAGCAAAGTCAGGATGGCCCGAACGGTGGCCTCAAGCTTGACGATACTCCATTCGACCAGACTGACAAGGCCGACGACGCACAAGATTTCGAGGACATAAGTGACGATGATCTTCCGGACGAAGAGCCCTCCGCTAGTATTCCCCCAGAAATGCCAGCTCTCACAGATGATGGTGCAACTAGCAATGATGCCGACGATTTGTTCGGGGAGGGCCCTTCATCACCAGCTGATCCCGTTCCCGGGCAAATCTCGCCAGCTACCAGAGTTCGTGACGTCGATGCCAGCGATGATTCCCACCCCATCGACTCGGGTCTCAGCTTTTCGGCACTCAATTTCGATCTCGATGTCCACATGGGCGGCGCAGCCAACCAGGACCCAGACATTCCTGCCCCGGCCGAGACCATGGAGGATCTTCTCAAGGCGACATGGCCTGCTTTCAAGAGGGGGCGAGTTCTGACTTGGAGTGAGCTTCTGCCGCCCAAGACGGCCATTTGGAAAGAAAAGAAGCCACTGAAGAAGCCCAAGCATCTAGTAACAAGCAAATTGACCTTGGAACTTTGCGCCGACCAAGAGAAGGCCTTCCGTACACCAGGAGGCGTCATGACGGCTTCAAGTTCGCGTGCGATGGACGGGCCGTTCGCTTGCTTTGTTCGTTGTGAAGAGCAATCGACAGAACAGGCAGAGGATGCAATACAATTCGACTTGGACCATGATTCGGATTCCGAAACGATCATGGGGTTCTCCTTGCGAGATATAGAACTTGCGTGTGAGGACTGGAGCTCACAGATCACCTCGATCGAAATGGATTTTGCAAGGCGAGAAGCGGCCGAGCAGGAACTACTCAAGAGGAAGAGACAAGTCGAGGACCCCGATGACGAGTGGGACGCTGAGTTCTTGTTGGACACGACTCATGACAAGCAAAGACCTCCAACAAAAAGGAGAGCCATTTCAACTGGACTACCGGAAATTCCTCGCTATACTGCTCCCACCTTTGATGACTTTGAAGACGCCACCCGACGTGGCGCCAAGAAAGTGCATTTGGACATGAACGATCCTCATCTCCTCATCGAGACTGATACGCACCAACGTGCCAAGCGACTGCATCCAGACTCTCAAACAAAGAGAACCGCGAATACGAGTGTTGTGCCAGCCTTGTCTCACCGCTTCAGCTTGTCCAACGACGAGGCATACGAGTTGCTGAAGGAGAATCATCAGAGCAAGGTTCGCGCTACACTCGGAAACATCTCCGTTGAGCACAGCATGCCTGCTATCAAGTTGTCGTGGCCGTACTACAAAGTCAAGCTTGGTGGCACAACTGATGAGTACCACCGTCCGCGATTTCGCTACAAGAAATTTGTTGGGCACGCTCTCAGGTTTGATAAGCCTCTGCATCACAAGCGCAAGGCGATGAAGGGGAAAGCCCACGAAGTTTTCCGGCTATCGAAAGATTTGAGTCTCAGCGACAATGCGACAGCGGTGCTCTTCGAGTATTGCGAGCCCAGACCAAGAGTCCTCAGCAATTTTGGCATGGGAAACAAGCTCATCAATTATTACCGACGCAAGGACAATAACGATGACGACCAATTACCTAAACAAGATCTTGGAGAATACAGAATGCTGCTGCCGGAAGACCGCTCCCCATTCTCTCTATTTGGTACGGTTGACGCGGGGGAGACGGTACCCACCCTGCACAACGAAATGTACCGTGCACCAGTCTTTAAACATACGCCGCGTGGCACCGACTTCTTGGTTGTGAGAAGTACCACCGGAGTCGAAGGCTCGAGGTGGCATTTGCACAAGATCGATCACTTGCACGTTGTTGGGCAGACCTTCCCCTCGGTGGATGTTCCAGGGCCACACAGCAGGCGCGTTACGAATGCGTCCAAGAATCGGATGAAGATGCTAGCCTTTCGGATGATGCGACATAGCAAGACGGACAATTGTCAACTGTCGGATATTACTAAGCACATCGCAGAGTCCACGGATACGCAGAACCGACAGAAACTCAAGGAATTCCTCCAATACGACAGAGACAGCGGGGAAAAGGGCATGTGGCGACTGAGACCCGCTGACGTCCTGCCTGACGAGAATGCCATTCGTGCCATGGTCAAGCCCGAGGAAATAAGCCTCTTGGACGCTATGCAGCTGGGCGTCAAAGAACTAGAAGACGCCGGATACGACCCAAGAAACGCCAACATCGACGATGATGTCGTGGAAGTGGATGGCGAGGACGACGAGGGCGAGGAGGCAGGAAGCAAGGCGCCCAAGGCTGCGAAGAAGGCGATGGAGAAACAGGAAGAAACTCTTGCGGACAAGATGGCGCCCTGGAAAACGACCAAAGCATTCATAGATGCATGCGCACAGAAAGCTATGCTGCAGCTGCACGGCGAAGGCGACCCGACCGGTCACGGACTCGGTTTCAGTTTTATTCGCACTTCCATGAAGGGCGGCTATATCGAAGCTGTCCAAGGGCCATTAGCCACGTCAGCAGACGCCATGGAGCGAGAGAAGCGAGCAAATGGAGGTCACGCGTATAATGTGAAGAAACAACAAGCAATGTACGAGGAAGGAATCAAGGAGATTTGGGACAAGCAGAAAGCCACGCTTTCAGATGCGAAAGAGCATGACGACAAGGATGTCGCCCTCACCGAGGATGAAGACGATCGATTCAACGTGCAGACGGCCGCAACGCCAGCAAATTTTGACGAAGGTGTCAGTCAGATTAGTGGTTTCACATCGTCCAGCCGCCACCTGAAGAAGACTATCCGGATCTCGAGAGAACATCGCATGCCAGACGGAAGCACACAAACAAGAACCGAGGTGGTTCACGACCCCGTCGTCATCACGCAATACATGAAGCGCCGCACCGAGGCGGATCTGGAGATCAAAGAGTATGTGACCAAGACGGTGCGGCACAGACGTCGACTCGAGCCCCCTGGTTCTTGGACGAGCCTTCCTCCATTCGTTCGAGCACTGCACAAGTGGGCGTGCTTGTGCGACATGTTCCGGCCGTCAAACAGACGACCAGTACCGTCTCCGGGATCCTCCACTGATGTGTTTGGAATGGAGCTGAGGCCACATGCTTACGTGTATCTCTTTGCAGCATCTACAGCTCAAGGCCTACGGGCAATGCCGATCATGACCGTCTTACAGGCGCTCAGTAAGTCCTCTCTTGATTTTTCTGAAGCATATCCCCGATTGTCCCCCGGGATCTGGTGTCTAATACTCGTCTGCGCCAGGATCAAAAAGGAGCTTGAACGACTCGAGAAAAACAAGGCTAGACGCCAAGCACGAGAGCAACAGAAAGAACTCCATCAGAAAGCCAGCTCGGGCGATGCGACATCTCCCGGCGCCATCGACAAGATACCCACTGGAACGAGTCGAAAATGTGCCAACTGCGGCCAGGTCGGACACATCAAAACTAATAAGAAGTATGGAATTTGCCCTTTCCCCTTCCCCAGAACCCGCCCCCTTTGATTGGCGCTCTGCCGCCTTGAACATTCCCGGTCTGCAACCCAACAAAAGAAAGAGGAAGAGCGTGCTGCGGGAAAAGATGGAGAAATCCAATCGTGACCGCCATAGAAGCCAGCGAGTTGCTGAGCAGCAAGCGCGAAAGGATCGAAAGGAGCAAGAAGACCGCGAGGCACGGGAAAAGCGTCAGAGAGAAAAAGATGAAGCCATCAAACTCAAGGACCAAGCGGTTCTTGCGGATCAGAAGGACCGAGAAGAGAAGAGGAAGAGGCAAGATCAAGCCAGACAGGAGAAGCTCCGCCTGGATGAAGAACGACGTCAAAAAATTTCCGATGAGAGGGAAAAGAAGCGGCAAACGCGCGAGGCTCGAGAAAGAGAAAAAAGAGCAGAGAGAGAGCGAAGGAGGGAGGAAAAGGAGAAAGCTCGGCCCAAGTTCAACTACGGACGCTGTCCGGTGTGATGCCTTGCTGCTCGATGGCAAGGCTTTCTTCTCCCTTTGCTTCGTTACATGCATTTCGTTCCCATGTTTCTGTCGAATGCGCCGGATGGCGGGTGAACAGGCACACACACACTCATGATACTTGCTTTTTTGATACGTGTGACTAACTTTCTCGCCTTGAACAAGGTTGTGCCCTTTGCTTAATGGCACGATGAAAACGGACAACGGCGCTGCGGCGCATGGCGGTTTCGGCACTTACAACGCTCCCCCCATGACGGCGGGCTCACCAACTCAATGAATCGATGACGTTACGATGCGATTGCAGTGTGCGGAGGACAGATTGACGGTGGTTCGATGACGATACGATGCGATTGCAGTGGGCGGAGGACAGATTAATGGTGAATCAATGACTGGAGAACGGGAATGCGCTGCAGAGTGGCGGTGGAGAGGCATTCATTCAGTATTGAGATTCTTTCTTTGGCAAGAAACCGCTCCTCAACGTGGCAAGAGGGGTTGAACACTGAAATGACGTCGGAGCTCGATAGTCAGGGCGTCCGGGCGAAGTTTGCTTTTACTATGGGTAGCACGAGCTCTCTCGGCCAAGTCAATGGCAGCTGTAATGCGAGGCGATTGCTCCATGTGTTTCTCTCCATTCCTGTGTGCCAAGACGTCTGTCTGTCGCGGACTCAGCCGACCAGACCTGGCACTGCTTTCGTGATGCCCGATGTGTCATGGGCATGAGCGGCGCGATGAGTCGCTTATTGTGTTCGAGGCAACAAAACAGGCTCGGACCTCACGACACCGTCACCACAGCAAAGTTTCACGCGCCAACCCCATCAGCTTCCCACGCGATCCGGGTGGTGATGCACCACCGCGAGCCTCACCGTCACACAATCACCGATCCACGGCCGAGCCCACCGCAACGCCCATACCCCGCCTCGGCACGCATCGCGATACCTCTTGTTTGCTGCTCTGCTTGCTACCCAGAACAATGCCCCTTCCTGCCATTGACACAATACCAATACCCTGCCATGACCACCCTGCCCAAAAAAAAAAACGCCGTGAATTCCGCCATGGTCATTACCAGGTGTTGCCGGGCGTGCTGTGCAAGGCAGAAGAAAGCGTGGTGATGCAACGTCGGCAAGAGCGTGACATGGGGGTTTATTTTTAGTACTGAGGGTTTGTCACCCCGCGCGTGTTGGTCATTGCGTCGAGGAGGGGAAAAGGCATGGAAGATTGGGCTGACGGTGGTCTGGAATCTTACCGACTTGCATGCGGTATCTGACGGGGCTGGACTGGGGTGGCGGTGCGCATTGGAATTTGATAGATTGGCAGGAGCGACCAAGTTTTGCGTATTCGCTTGGTGATGAATCTCGTGCGAGTGTCGGGTTGGGGAAAGAGTAACATCTCTTTTTTTCTTCTCCTGTGTGTGTGCGTGTGCTGCGTGTGCAATGAATGAATGGGTGACCTGGGCGAGAAAGCAAGCAGCGACAGGTCGTAGAGCTTCTCGCCTTCTGTGCTTGCTTGCTTGCTTGGTCACCGGCAATCCCGGGCTTCACGTAAAAGAGGGGTCAAATCAATCGAGACTGACGAGATCATTGACCCCGCGCTCTCTCTCTCTCTCTCTCAGAGCACAAAAAGGTGTGTGAATTGATGCGGACCACTTGAAGTACTGACTGCAATCCCGTAAAAATAGCGACCACGTGGGGTCAGCATCTACCAAAGTAGTAATGCGGCTCAACCTGCATGTCAAATCTCACAAACAAGCTATTTGCGACAGAAGGACGCAATCTTTTTTTTTTTCCTTTTCCTTTCCTCACCCTCGGGACCGCACTCGATTGGTCGGCCAAGCGCCGTTGTAGACTGCGAAGGCGCCGGGTCTCGACGTCACTGCGACCTTGTCAGCTTGCTAGGGCTGAAGGAGCAGAAAGGGAAAACAGAATGCAATGCGACCGAGATGTCATGATGCGTGAGGTCATCCGCTGTGGGGGCGTCAATTGGTGGTCTTCTCGCTTGGCGGTTCTGTCGGGCCTGACTTGCAGGACTGGCAGTCAGCAAAGGTGCCGCTTTGTCGATGTATCGCGCATTGAGCGATTGGGGAGACGAGGATGGCTGTGTGGTTTGTGGTGTGAGATCGTGTCCGTCTGTCCCCTTCTCACTGTGTGTGTTTGGATGCGCAATTGCGTCTGCATCTTTTGTGCCTCCCTCTCTTCGCCGGTGACAGTTGTCGTCGGAGATGATCAGCGTAAAGTGCGTCAGGACCATGTGGAGCTGGGAACGGGTAATTTGATACGTTCATCCATCAGGAGACAATTGATGGTCCCGAACAGAGATTGTTTGTCCCAAAAGTGGTCTTGTAATGGGGGGGCGCAGGTGTCTTGAATTTGCGAATACCTTGAAGGGGTAACGAGACAGACTCATCAATACCTCAGTACTTTTCGATCAAGGTCTTGAGGCATTTTAATTTCCGCCGATGAACGCATACAGTGGAATCCGTACTGCGTAGAGTGCCCGTGTCTGCTGCCTCCTGTCCACGAGGCCAAGATGCGATACAGCCCGAGTTCCGGGCAGGAAGGACGACCTCGGGGCGCGCTCCTGCCCCACAGCGGACCATCCAATCACCAAAAGTGCTCCGTACGGAGTGCATGCTCGTGCTCAATCGGCTCTGTGCCACCCCCATCACCACCACCACCATCTCTCCGAACTCGATATCACCACGCCGTACCGCGTGCTGGGCAAACGAGAATTGTGGGCGGGCGCGCCGAGACGAAAACTGCGCTGATTGCGGCCGTGCTGAGAAGTGATATTGAAATAGACTTCTCGATAACAAACCGCCAAAGCACACGTTATGACGTACTACACAACATGCGCGTGTGTGTGTGTTTCGAGCCACCAGCCTTTGTTACAGCTGCAGCGCCAAGAAGCAGGGATTGCGCAGAGAGAGAGAGTGGGAGTGGGAAACAGAACCGGGAGGGGGGGGGTTTCCGCTAGACTCAGACAGAAAAGAAAGAGTGAGTTGGCAGCGGCAGTCATCACATCACAATGCCCACCGGTTTTCCACCAAGATCAACGCTGCACGTCACGTCCCTTCCGCCTCGTGCCAGAAGCCTGCGTTGCCAATGCTTTGTGGCATAATGTCATGGGCTCGTGGAGAATGGACCGCCTTTTAATTGCAGGGGTGGCACATGGCGAAACCAAATTGGGACCACACACCACACCGAAAAAAGGACAAGACAATTGAATGAATGCGAGATGGGAGCGCTTGTCTGAGCCTCTGACAAGAACGCCCCGTGGGCTTCGAAACCGCTGCCCTGACCGAGCGAGTCTCGACGACGAAATCTATTCCTCCTCTTGGGAATGCCGCTGATAGCTCTGTGAGAGAGGAGAAGCAGAGAGTTGATGTCGCGCCGCGCTTCCTCGGACCGTTCCTGGGCGAGCAGAAGAGAGGCCCCTTGTTTCTCGTTTGTCGACCAATGATCACCGGGGGGGGAACCAAGAGGAGGGGGTAAAAGCGCATCATGTGCCGCTATCTTTCCCAACCCGACCAACAGACGCGCGCTGTCTGCGGCGGAGATGGAAGAGGAGTGTGCTCTTGTCGGGCGATATTGCTGCCCAGTGCGAACCGCACAACCTCTGATGGTGATGCAGTCCAGCGTTCCAACTGAACGGTTGCCAGCACAGTGAACAACGTCAGGATTTCGTCCAGTGTGTGTGCTGTGCAGCCCTGTCCAACACGTGTTTTTTTCTTCTTATTTTCCCCACCGTTCGTCTCTGTGCTGCAACTGTCGCCATTCTCCACCCCGGCCTGGCTTTTCGCTACCGACTCGAAAGAAGTAGTACATACCCGACCTTACTTTTCCTTCTAAGCCTCCCCGTTCTTCCTCCCCCCCATCACATCCCCTCCCCTCACTGCTCAATACGATCACGTCTATTATTAGAAGCTTCCAACGCCAGATCGAGCCCCGTCCCGCACCGTTTTTGTCTGCCAAATCCTCCGTTCAATTGTTTTTCAGGTACCCGGGAAACCTGACCGATCCGTCATCGTCACGACCGATTCTCTGCTGGCATTGCAGCGAGTTCACCCCGTCGCGACCGCATCTAATCTGTCTGGCGTCGCTTATGCGGTCCCGCGACGGCCCAGGAACGTCCAATCTGCCTCTGCTCTCTGCCCGCCCTCCACTCGACCCCAATTCGGACACCGTCGCCTCCATCTGTCCTTGCCGTCATCATACTCGCTCTCGCTCTCCCTCTCTCCTTCTCTCCTTCTCTCTCACCCTCTGCCTCTCTCTATACATAATTCTGACGTTCCGCCTGTCTTCGTCTGTCGGGAATATATATCACCGCGTAACCTCTTCGTTTCCCCCCCTCCTCTCGTGCTTTATCGTCCACAGGCCTGCCCCTCACTCGTCCTTTCACCCTGCTTCTTTTTTTTTTTCAACCCTCTTCTCTTCGCCCGGGGTATTCCAAAAAAAAACTGGGGCCTCTTTTCTTCCCATTAATACCACTTTCGCGCCCTTCTTTTTCGGCTGTCTCATCGTCGCCACTTTTTATTCCCTTTTGGCTCTGGTCAGCATCCCCACGAGACGTGTTCCGGAATCCCCTATTGTCCCGTCCTGGCCTCGCTTCTCAAACCCAATCGCGGCGGGACGACTTTGTCGCAATCCCTCTTTTGCATTGTTCACGCCAAACGAATCGTGTCAACTCGTCTCAGAGATCCTCGCTGCCAAGCCGTCCAGGTCCGTCACCGGGCGAAAGGCACTACAATCATACAACTTTCTCCCTGGAGCTTTCCTGATCGACCACTCGTGACTTTTGCGACCGCCTCGACGACGGCCCTGTCGAGGCCCTCTTCGTCCCCCCTCGGGCGCTCTTGCGCGGAACCTATCTGAACCTCGGTCTCGACCCAGTACAGCAGCGCATCTCGCCGACGGAAGCGCATCACAGTCAGTCGTGCTCAGGCACCCCATTCGACCATCATGGGTCGCCGAAAGATTGAGATCAAAGCTATCAAGGATGACCGGAATCGATCAGTGTTTGTTGAAACCCGCCAACTCGAACCCCCTTTGCGCAGCATTCAAACAAGGTACTGATGCGAGGCAAACAGGACCTTTCTAAAACGAAAGGGTGGCTTGTTCAAAAAGGCACACGAGCTGTCCGTCCTCTGCTCCGTCGATGTCGCCGTCTTCATCTTCGCCAATAACAAGAAGCTGCACGAGTATTCCTCAAGCGACATGCGGGAGCTGATTGGCAGGTACCAATTTGTGAGTGCTCATCCGTCAAACCTCACTCAGGAGACCCGAATCAAGAGGAGGGTATCCTGGTGACACGGTCCAAGACGGCTACCTCTTGTCTGAAAACCTTTGGCTTCGGTGCGCTGACATTCGTCCACTCCAGCACGGCGGACCAAACGAACACAAAGGCCCCAGTGACTACAATGGCGGTAACGACGACGACGAGGATGACGATGGTGAAGGAACCCCCCCTCGGGGACATGACGGCGCCGAGCATCAAATGATGCCACCGCAGTATCACAGTCACGGCCAGCCACCATTTCCTCACATTCGACATCACGCTCCTTCAGCTTCGCCGCCCATCACCAACGGTGTTCCCTACATGACACACCACGGCCACGTCGGTCAACCTCCACGGGGCTCTACGCCTCAACCGACGGCGGGACCGCGGCCTGCTTCAAGGAACGACGTCTCCAGAGCAGGTCCCGCCATCATGAGCCAGCCGCCCGGACCTCATCCCGGCATGCCGTACATGGCGCCGCCGGTCTATCAAGCGCCCAATCAGCCCGCGATGATGGGACCGCAGCAGCCTACACCACAATATCCCGGTCCGCCTCAGCAACAGCACCACGCCTTTGTCGACGACCGTCGACCTTCCGCTCCGCACGCTTACCCCCCACCACCACCACAACAGCAGCAGCAGCCACAGCTGCCTCCACCGACTTCTCAAAATCATGCCGTCCTCGCTCGAATGGAGCAACCTGCGCCGCACCTCGAAAACCATCAGCAAATGCTTCCATTACATTCAGGACAGCAGCACATCTCTCCACCGCCTCCGCAGCACGAGAGACGAAGCCAAGATCCACGGCCACCACCCCTCCCGGCCAAGATGGAGGCAGACACGGTCATCAAGAAGATGACTCGGAAGGGGCACAGCATTTTCACTCCCGTTGAAGAAAACCCTTCGACGATACTGGCGCAGCATCTGGCCTCATTCGACAACGAGTCCCAAGGACTCAGGGCGGAATCAAGTACGAGCAACCTCAACCGCTCGCAGTCTCTGGACGTCGCATCGACTCGCAAGCCTTCCAGGTCGCCGCCGCTGAAGCGATCCAGCACCCAGACCAGCTTGGACAAGGTCCGGGCCGCGTCTGTCTCCTCGGGACAAGACAGCGCGTTTACTCCGCCATCGAGGTCTAACAGTCTGAACGTGAGCGGCGCAGGGGCCGCGTCACGTCCAAGAGGACCCCGGCTCACCGTCCAGATACCCGACGGCGCGTCGGAGCCGGGGAGTGCCGCCGGTGACTCCAACTCGCCGCCGGGCCCGACCATAACACCCACCCAGGGCCCGCGCCACAACTCTGTGGTCCTGCCTCCGCCGTCCCCGTCTGCCTCTGCGTTGCTCTCCGCCGGTGCATCCGGGCCACCCAACCCCTTCGCCCGTCCTCCACCCCAGCAGAGCGTGAATGGAGAGACGCCGATCTCCAGCCTGCCCTCCCGGTTCACTCACGAGTTCCTGCCGAGCCCCAACAGTTTCTTTCCAGAGTGGAACTTTCGCGCCGGCGACAGCGCCACGCTGCCGAGCCCTCTGAACTTCGCGACGCCACTTGTGGGAACCGGACCCAGCTTCCTGCGAGAGGACAACCATCACAGCGCCGGGAGCACCTCCAACAGCTCCAGCCACTCGGCGAATTCCACCGCCAACAATAACAGCGGCAACTCGGCTCCGACGACGACGAGCGTCGGCTCCTCTATGACCAGTGGCGCGTTTGCTGGACCACCGGGATCGATGAAACGGAAAAGCCCCGAATACGACAGCGGTATTCATGCTCAGAGCCAGGAGCACGGCGGCGAGGTGAAGAGGGTCAAGGTCTAGTCATACATACAATGCGCTCATCCCCTCTTCTATCAGGCTGTTGCCGAAATTTCCCCCGTCATTTCTTCACCATATCTTCCACATTCACACTTTTCACGTCCAACTTTTTCAAACCTCCCCCCCTCCCCCTATCTCTCCCCCATTGACTCATTCTCCAACCCTCCGCATTTCTTCCCCCGTTCACACTACACTACATATCGTGCATATACGCTACGGTGACGATGTTTGATGATGGTGTTCTTGATCATTCATTCCTTTTTTTTCTATCGAGGGTTAGGGAGGACGTCTGCTCCAAACATGTACGGTAGGCACTGCCGGTGTTTTTTGTCCCTGTCGTCCGCATTCAGCCTTAGAACGAGGGCATGTTATGCTCACACTTTGCATGAGAGCGAACTGGTTGTTTCAAAAAAGCATGGGAACCGTGAGACCGGGAAAACAGCGGTTGTTCGTGGTCTTTCGTTGATATGCTTGTCTCATGAATTGACGTACATTGCGCGGCTCCGCGGGTTAGTGAGGAAGGGATCGATGCGTTTAATGCGAAAGATTAGGGGTGTGCGCGGTGCTGGCTCGTGATGCCACAGGGTCGTGATGCTTTGTGTCTGCCAGGTGCTCGCGCCCAGCAGCTCGAATCGGTGAGCCATAGCTGCCCTATAAGCACGACCCATGTGGCCATACGGTGTCCTGTGCCCTTCATACAAACTGCATCATCCTGTACAGTCCCAGAGCTACATCCTTCACTTCATATATAAGCCGTATTACGACCGATTCAGCAAACCGGACAGCCACCTACCACATGCTGCTCTCATACAGCAACATGGCAACATCCCATCATCTCACACAGCCATGCCTCACCTTCCACCAACAGCCCCCGCTTCACGACCATCCATCCTTCTCCTATTACGTGCTTCCCTCTCACACAGCCGCATCTCCCCAAGCACCCCCAAGCGGGCGCCTCAACAGCCACAACTCCCCATTGCCCACCCTCGCAGCCACGCGCTCAACCTCAACCCCATCCGGCATCACGACGCGACTCCTCCCCCTCTCCTCCCACCACACCTCCCTCCCCGCCAATGTACGCGTTTTCCCCTCCCACGGCGCCTCGCCCACAACATGCGCCATAACGAACCGCTCCAACGCGTCAGCTGCCGCAGACTCCGTCTTGTTTGTAAACGCAGGGACGTCCACGGGATTAAGGGGGGCCAAGACCGTCACCCCCCCCGGAGAAGATAGCAGGGACGTCACGCGCTCAGAGCGGCGCGTCCACGATGCAAAGGTCGATATGGACCGGTGCGAACCTATAATGTCGAGGAGGGAGACGGCCCGTTGTGTTGTCGTGTGGGGTGTAGACGGGGAGGGGGAGGGGGACGGTGGTGGTGCGAATTTGATGGGCGGCGGGGACGGCATGGCTATGTGTCGCGGTGAGGGGGCATTTCGGGTATCGCGGTGTGTGCTCGACGGCGGTGGTTAGTGACGCGTGCTGATTGAAGGGCAGGACGGCGGCATTGGGAGTGGTGGTGGGTTTATGTGGTGACGGATGAGTTGGGCCACGGTGGGTGGTGCGTGTTGGCACGACAGAGTGCTTTGGCGCGATGGGTTTGTGTGAACTGGTGAGGCTTTTCGGCTGCGGTGTCAGAGGTGGAGGGTGCTGAATGGCTGTCGTGTGAGCTTGTGATGGTGATTGGGTTCGTCTCGTCGAATAGATGGCGATGTTGACGTAGCTCTGTACCTTGGGCAGCTTCGTTCGTGCTTAGGTAAGCAGGCAATGAGCTGCGTATCCGCGTTGCTTTCTCTGCCGCGCGGGACTTCGCTGGCAGACCAAACTCACCATTGGGGAAGACACTGATGGTGGACACGGGTGTATCTAGGCGCCACCTGTTCTTGCTAGCATTTGAAATAACCATCCGTCTCTTCATCTTCTTTGCTACCTATAGGTGACATTGCCCAATCAATCCATTCTCCTTCCCATATTCAATCATGGGGCATCCATCCTCCTGAAGCTTAAAGTCTCACATCCTACTATTTCTCTGTCTCTACCTACGGTAGGTCGGTTTTATTCCTGTGTAATCCGTGTTTGAAGAGATCCAAACAAACGGACAAGGCATAAAAAGGAAAAGGGTAAAAAGGAAGAAATCAAAGAAGAGGAAGACGTAGGAAAAGCGAAGAAAGGAACGAGAAAGCACGCAAAAGGAGAAAGTAAGAAGAAAAAGAATTGAGAAGAAAAAAAAAGAAACAGAGTAAAGAAGGAAACACTCGGTTCCCTTGGCGTGATGGGCTTGATACACCAACCGAACTACCAAGAGCATCTTCACCAAGCCCCCGTTGCCACTTGTCACGTCATATGGCCAGGTACATCCATCTGGGGTTCGGTGCGCGATAAGGATTTCGTACTTGGAGTGTATGTACTTTCGCATCCATCAACTGTGCCGATGAGCTGGACCTTGAAATGGGATCCGCAAATCTGCCACCGGTTGTCGTTTGTACACACACAAGATTTGATCACCAGGGGGTCAGTTGACCCGACTAAGACCTGACTTGAGACTTGACCTGACCAGTCTCTTCATGTCCTCCGAAAGCATTCGAGAGATCGGGCAACGGCGACCAGCGCACATCAGGCCACTGAAGGCATGCCAGACATTGGACCACCCGTCGAGTTCGCGGCACCTGTAAGCAAAAGGCGCGCACCTTGTCTATTGTCGTAGTTTAGAACCTAGCTTATAAGTTTGAAGCACGACAACTCACCACCAACACAAGGTCGGTTGGCTGGGCTGGGTCTCTTTGGTGCGACAGTTGTCCTGCACCATCATTCAGCAAACTACAGGCCGTCACACCGCACGGCTCATCATGAAATGGGGAACCAGTCTTCTTCTCCGCCACGTTCTCCCCAGATACCACTTGCATGTACAGTGCCGCGACGCGTGAAGGGCAGGGTTGTCCGGCCGCCTTGGGTTTCACGGACTGAACAGTGGACGCAGGGCCTCTCTCGCATGTGAAAATGTCGGTGGTGGCGCGGGGCGCAGCGCGGGGGAAAGACGTACAGCCAATCACGGTGCTGGGATTTTTGGCCTCTTGCTGACTTGCCATGCAGCCTATTGGCGGTAATTGGGCGAACGAAGCTGGTGCGGCAGGGTTTGGTCTGGTGACCTGTGCGGGTGCAGGGGGGGGGGTCTTTCACATGTCAGCGCCGTGGACCGTCATGCTCAGCGGTGGACGAGTCAAGCATGGCATGCATGGCATGTGCGGCTTGATGGGCAGGGCAGAGACGATGTGGCTCTTCGAGATGTAGCGAATACTGCAGCTTTGTTTCAATGAAAGGCTGTCAGAATGGAAATTCTAAACTGAATGCTGACTCGTGACGAATGGCTCTTCTTGGAGTTCACCATGATGATTTCTCAACACTATGTCTTGGTCTTCTCTTCATGGCGAGCTTCTCGAATTTATGGCGTCTCCTGACCCGTGGCGCCTTACAAGATTTCTGATGCTGTTTTTTTTTTCCCGACGCGTCACTTTGAGAACGACATGCGGCTGGGAGGAACAAGTCATTCCCGTCACAGCCTAAAATAAAGCTCATACGTGGTCTGGCCACTCTGCTGCGACAATGCCAAGCTTGCTTGCCACCAAGCTCCAGCCATCACGGCGTCCATGAAAGAACCCGTGTGTGATGAATAGCAGGTGCATCTGCAGGCTGACAGGCAGGTGGACTCCCATGGCCCGCTGCTGTTATACTGTAAAAACGCCCGTTTTACAGGCGTCCCTCGTTACAGCCAAGGAGCAAGCTGACGATGGCTATGAAACTCGCCTTTTCCACACGTCCGCCGCAGCACCCAAGGGGTAGCAGACTCGTTCCATGACCAGTTCGCGGCAGGCAAGCATGCCAATTGTCCCTGTAGGACGTCATGGCATGGGGAGGCGAACATGCGAAAGGGGGCGCGAATGCCATGATTCACCATTTTTCTTTCCGGCTTGCCCATCGTCCGGTGCCTCTGTGCCTTTTGTCAGCCACGCCGCCGGCCTGTTGGCGTTGGCGTCGCTATTGCCACTGACAGCCCGGCGCGCCAGGAGACGGCCGACGCGGTGGAGCATCTCCAGTGCAGAGCACACCAGGGTCACCTGCCCTGGAAACAGGGCCCCTCCGCCCCCTAAGCGCCCCACGATGGTCTCTTTGCCACCGCCAGCTGGCCAGTAGTGTCGTCTGCAATGGCATCCGTCGCCTGGTTAGACCTCGGCTGTCTGGGGCCCCCCCCTCATCCCCCAGAAATGGCCCTTGGCCCGTCTGGTCCTCGGCGCAATCCCGCCCTTCCCTTCCGCTGTGCACACGCCCCCCCCCCCCCCTCCCGCGGGACTTCTTAAGACTCACTTTGCCGAGGACCGTCTTCGCCTTGTTTTCCTTGTTCTCAACTTCCTCCTTCGTCTCTCCCATTCTGCGATTCGAAGTCCCTCATTCGTCTCGACGTCGCTATTCTCCCATATTTGGAGCGAAGACATCAGCTAACAATCAGTCACATCTGACTCCTCTTACTCTTCACATCTTTTGTACCCAGGCACCATGGCCCCCAGTGTCATCGTTGTTGGTGGCGGCTGTAAGTTTTGACCGTCTCCCATATTGAACTTCGCACATTGCTTTGCTTCTGGAGGTGTCGACCTCGAGGACGCTGTGTCGCGTCGCCCGAGATTGGGCCTAGGAGGAGTCTGGGAAGCCGGCCTACCATCCGCCTCGGAGTGTCTGTTAGACGACGACGAGTTCCGCCGGGCAGCCATTCGGCCTGCGCGAGCGGACGAAAGAGGCTTTCTGGCGCCTTTCCTGCACTGTTGCAACTGGAAAATCAAAGAGCATCACCAGCTGACCGAGTGTTCTATGCAGTATCTGGCCTAAGTGCCGCCCACACCATATATCTGGCCGGTGGGAATGTGGTAGTTCTGGACAAGCAGGGTATGTCTATGGGCCTTTTCTGACTTCGCTATGGCGGCTGGCCAGCAGCATTCTTCTCGCCTTCACATGCGCTGACTTGTGGCTTTCCGCGCAGGTTTCTTCGGAGGCAACTCCACCAAAGCCACATCTGGTATCAACGGCGCCTTGACCAGAACGCAGGTCGAGCATACCATCGGCGACAGCGTCAAGCAGTTCTACGATGACACCCTCAAATCGGCCCGTGACAAGGCCCGCCCAGATTTGATCAAAGTTCTCACCTACAAGTCTGCTGCCGCCGTCGAGTGGCTGCAGGATGTTTTCGATCTCGACCTCACCCTGGTTTCCCGTCTTGGGTACGTCTCTCTCTCTCTCTCTCTTGTCATTTCTCTCTCCTCTCTCTCTCGCTCTCCTCCTTTACACGGGATGTCTCTTTCGTATCTTGTCATATCTTGCTTCTTTGCTAACAGTCTGCAGTGGCCACTCACAGCCCCGAACCCACCGTGGTCACGATGCCAAGTTTCCCGGCATGGCAATTACCTACGCGCTCATGCAGCGCATCGAGGAACTCGCCGAGAACGAGCCTCAAAGAGTCACAATCATCAAGAAGGCCCGTGTCACGGCCTTGAACAAAGAGGGCAACAAGGTCACCGGCGTAACGTACGAGGTTGACGGTAAGCCCTCGACCGTCGATGGCCCCGTCGTTCTGGCCACTGGCGGTTACGCCGCCGACTTTGGCGAGACCTCGCTACTCCAGAAGCACCGTCCTGATACCATGGGCCTGGCCACCACCAACGGCACCCACGCCACGGGTGACGGCCAAAAGATGGTCATGGCCATCGGCGGCAACGGCATCGACATGGACAAGGTCCAGGTACATCCCACCGGTCTCGTCGACCCCAAAGACCCCGGGTCCAAGTGGAAGTTCTTGGCCGCCGAGGCTCTCCGTGGCGAGGGTGGTCTGCTGCTCAACGGCGACGGCGACCGCTTCTGCGACGAGCTCGGACACCGTGACTATGTGTCCGGCATGATGTGGAAGGAGAAGGACAAGGGCAAATTCCCCATCCGCCTCGTCCTCAATTCCAAGGCATCCAAGACCCTGGACTTCCACACCCGACACTACTCAGGCCGTGGTCTTATGCGCAAGATGACGGGCAAGGAACTGGCCAAGGAGATTGGCTGCAAACCCGATCATCTGCAGAAGACCTTCCAGACGTACAACGCCATCGCCGACGGCAAGCAAAAGGACCCATGGGGCAAGCGCTTCTTCCACAACATGCCCCTCGACATCGATGACGACTTCCACGTCGCTCTCATGGAGCCCGTCCTCCACTTCACCATGGGCGGTATCGAGATCAACGACAAGGCTCAGGTGCTCAACCAGGAGCAGAAGCCCTTCGAGGGCCTCTACGCGTGTGGTGAGCTGGCCGGTGGCGTCCACGGCGCCAACCGTCTCGGTGGCTCCTCGCTGCTGGGCTGCGTCGTCTACGGCCGCGTCGCCGGCGACTCCGCCAGCAACTACCTCTTCCAGCAGGCGCTGTCCGACACTGGTGTCGGCTCGGCCGCGCAGCGTCTCGGCCAAATCTCCCTGCACCTCGACCCTTCCGCCCCAGGCAAGTTGACCGTCGAGTGGGCCAACGGCGCCGCCTCGTCCTCGTCCGCCGGCTCCTCCACCGTCCAGGACGCCAGCGCCGGACCCAATCCCACCCTACCCGCCGGTGAGTCGAGCGCCAAGGCAGCCAAGCCTGACCCCAAGGCCTTCAAGGTGCCCGACACGGAGTATTCGCTAGAGGAGGTGGCTAAGCATAACAAGGAGAGCGACCTGTGGGTGGTGGTTAAGGGTGTCGTGCTCGACCTCACCAACTGGCTCGATGAACATCCCGGTGGCCCGCAGGCCATCAAGAACTTCATGGGCCGCGACGCCACCGAGGAGTTTGAGATGCTGCACGACGACGAAGTCATCCCCAAGTACGCCCCTCAACAGGTGATTGGTCGTGTCAAGGGCCAGGAAGTCACCCTCGAGTACTAGATACAGTCTGACGTGAAAGAGAAGGATCCTGTACAATGCGGACGTGGTGGAGGAGGTGACAAGTGCTCGCCAGTCAGCCGCGTCACGTTTTCTCTTTCTTTCTCACAAAGAAACACCTCATTCGTCTCCGTGGTTTGACATGAGAAGGAAAAAAAAAGGAAGACTTGTTTGACGCATAGAGATTGTCTCACGTGCAGGGCGACGGCAGGGAGTAAGTTTGTGCCATCTAGCATGATTCCCGGTACGGCCGGCCGTTTTTGGCGGCGGCGGGGGGGCCCCCAAGGCGCAATCTGGTGTTTTGCTCATATACTACTGTGTACATCGTACGGCTTGTTGAATTCAGAATTTCGCAAACTTGACTCGTTCTTGCTGACATGGTGGGACTCGATGACGTGACGGTATGCTGTGGTGAAGTAGGAGTGCTTCGTAGCTTGCAGGCCTTTACGACACTGCTGAACCTGCGTGACTGGTATTCAGGAAGTCAAGCAGGTAACGCTTGCGGCCTTGAACTGGTAGACTTGATATGAGGGCTGACATGCGTAGAGAGGCGCGAGCAATGGATGATGGGGTCAAGGGGGCCCAAGTCTGCGTGATTGCTTGAGCTGACGATGTCCTCCTGGCTGGAATGTGAGGACCGAAACAGCCCCAAGTCGTCTACGTGACTGCTTGGGCAGGTGGCATGTTGGCGAACGGCTGCGAGAAGCGAAGGCCATCAGATGTTCGTGATTGCTCGAGCATAGCTTCAGCGGTTGGGCAGGTGTATGGCGGCGAGGGAGCGGAGCAATTTTTCTGCGTACACGGACACATGACCTAATGTTCCGAGCGAGCTGGGGTTGATGTACGAGCGTCACTCTTGAGCAGCAAAGCAGCAGGGTCAAATGTCGTCATTATGAATGCTTAAGCTCATGTCCTTGGCGGCCAGGAGTAGATATGCGGTTGCGAGGGAGCCAAGCAGTAGGTCAGCTTCTCGCGTACGTGGGCACCTGGCTTGGTAGCTTAAGCGGCTGGGACGGTACGCGTGTGTTCATTATCGAGCAGCAGTTCACTAGAGCCAAGTCTTGTGTATGTGTTCAGGCCCGAGAAGCAAACCAGATAGTCAAGTCTTGTATACGCGGTTGCTCGAATTGATGTTCAAACAGCCAACACTAGGTGTGTGACTGCGAGGAAGCCATGTTACGGGGTCGAGTCTTGAATACGTGATTGCTTGAGCTATAAGCGTGAGTAGCCGTGAGGAGATGGACTTGCCGTAAGAAACGAAGTAGCCAGGTCAGGTCTTGTGTATTTAATTGCTTGAGCTGATGGCTTAAGCGGTATGGAGTAGATGTACATATGTTGGCCGCGAGCAGCAAGGAAGCAGGACCAAGTTTTGCGTACGTGGGTGCCCGGACTGATGGCGTGAGTGGCTGCGAAGTCGGCCGAGACCGGCATATGAGGTCTATGCGAGCATGCTTGAGTAGTCAAAAGGGCAACGATATTGGATGTCTGTCTGGTTGGCCAATGCGCATTCGGCTGGTCTACATTTGGAGTGCTCATGTCTTCGAGGTTCGCCACATAGTGCTGTGGAAGACTAGATCTTGTTCAAGCGCATGCCATGTATGCGGTGCTGCTGTTTGTCGAGATAGATTCGTTGGATGTACCGTCAGGCCATTGTCTTCGTTCGGAGGGCTGCTACCTTCAGGAATCGTCATTATGCAATTGCGAGACTGGAGGTCTGTATGAATGTAAGCTGTGGCAGCCTAAACACACGGTCGTGCTCCTCGTTAGGATAGATACGACCAGATTCATACGTACGCAGTAGTCTACAAACGTAGATGGTGCCGCTACTGTTTGTATCAAGTCATTGTGATGACGAGACTAGGGAGATGGCTGGCCGTGGCCTACGTATGCGGGACAGACAGCACGAGAGATGGTGCACATTCGCTTGTCGTGATCTACATATGGATTGCTGCTTCTTTTGGACACAGTCGTCGTGATAGATGGGATTGGATGCGTGTAAGAATCTGTTTTCCGTAACCCTTGCTGGGGTGGCAAGAGACTCAATGTGCGCTTAAGTCATTGTCCGTATATGGTTTGCTGATTGTTCTTTTGTTCAGTATAGTCACTGATACAGCGCATGACTCGTAGTATATTGGATTCGTGATCTAAGTATGGATCGCTGCTGCGTTGTGTCGTAATCGTCGTCGAAATAGCAGGATACTCATCGTGCGTTTGTGTTCGTGGTCTGCGCAAGTCGGACAACGCAAGACATTGGGCACTTGTCGTGGTGTAGCTTTGAATTACTAATGGTCTTCAGATCCTCTTGGGTGAAAGATGGAATTCTGTACATAATCAAGTCATGGTGTCTGTGCGAATGAATATTGCCGCTGTCTGTTCATTTATCACTGTCGACGGAACACGTTCGGGATGCTACTGGGCTGTGGTCTACGTATATGGGATGTGCGCATGGTGCCCTGCTGCCACTTTGGGGATTGTCATGAGGATCGCAGGGTCTCAAGGGCCGGCTTATCACGGAGCTACCTACCGGACAATGTGGCTGTCATCATCTGGTTTGATCTCTATCCCGCAGCGCGTATGCAGGTGGTCTGAGCATTTCTGGAGGCTTCACCGGCTTGCCCTTGGGCAAACAAGCACGGACAGCAGAGGAGGCAGGGACAGGGCCCGAACAGCAGGCCCAGAGTTTGTTGCACTCGATGAATAAGGCATGCCGGCCAAGGAAACTGAGAGAAGGGCGATCCGTACGGATTGACCAGCGGGCGAGGGGGCGGGCGAAGCTCCCAGCAGCCCGGACAGCGGATCGCATTGGGACCAAGAACGTGAAATGATTGCCGCAGTCCTCGGCCAAGACGGCTGATGGGAAGTAATGACCCTGTCTCGTCCCATTTCTGTTTGCCGGATTGCCGAAGAGCGGGCAGAGCCGGACAGGGTGATGATGAAAAGGCTGCATAAGTTGATGGCCGGGTCGGTGACGTGGCGCGGGCATCTGGGGAACCATAGAGTTTAACGTTGCGTACATGTGCATCATTGCAGCCGGCAGAACGTAGTGCGCAAGGCGTCCCGGGACAAGACAACATATTTCAGTGGAAAACACCTCTCTCGGAGACCCCAAGTGGTCATCATGGTAGTTCCAACAATGTTGTGCCGCAGTTTCTGTGACCAACCATTGGTGCTGTCCAAGACTCATCCCGGCTAGGACCCCTGCCCGGAAGCTGTTCGTCCTCACGGCGAAAAAGGCTGGCTCGACTGGTGTGTGTTGATTGTCGGACGTGCATTGGCCACGGGAGCTGGTGACACATGTGTATGGGAAAAAGAGTTCCCGAGCCCATTGGCACGTGCATCCAGTCCTGGCCCTCACCGACGAACGGCGGTAATTGCACAGTGCGCGGCGACGAAGGCTGAGCCTTCGGAGGGCGCCAAGCGTAAGATTGCTGTCAGCTTTGCGAGGCCTGCGATGTGCATTGTCGGCTGCAGATGCAATTGGGCGCGAGGTCGTTGGCATGCAAACCAAGTCTCAGGCGGCGGCGGCGCCACGGGCAGCGGCCCGTACGAACTGATTGCGAACTCGCCTCAGAGCTCCAGATTAAAGAAACACGTTTCCGCACCTGGGGTCGTCTGGGGGGTGCATCTGTCGAGAAGCTTTGTCCAAACAAAGCAAGTAAGAGCAGGGCGAAGAGAGGCGTTGACAGCAGCGCAGCCACCTGACCGTTCATTCCGCGTCAGACCAACATGCCCCTGCCAGGCCCAGTCGGGATTAGCGGTAGCAGAGCATGCCCCGCTGTCAGTCCCATGCCGAGCCAATGCAAGAAGGCGCCTGGGTCGGAAAAAGGTGGTGCGACGCCGAGACGCAGCAGCAACCCGCACGCCTGGCGGCGACGCCACAGCGGCGTCGATTGGTTCGACGAAGCAGAGCCGGGCCAGGGATCATGATGCAGCCGCCGTCACCATCGTGCGAGAAGGCGAGTGAGATCCGTACCGGGCATAGCCGAGAATAATAAGAAGTGTAGTTTCGGCCATGGGCTGCACGAGACTGCCCAATCACGGCCACCGTCACGCTGATAGTTCCGGAGGCGTCCTCTTTGGGGGGTTTTATCTCGCGCCATCCACCACCATCGACTTGTCGTGGGTGAGAATGACCGACCCAGCGATGGACGAGGATGATGGGATCCGCGGGAAAAGGGTGGGTTGGAAGGATTTCGTGTCTTTTCGCTTTCGCTCGCCCCCTCTCGACGGATCCAACGAGGAGGGACAGAGAGGTGGGACAGAGACGGTGGGTGGCCGTGCTGCATTTTGGCCATGATCGGTTTTTGCCGTGTTTGCCATTCAAATCTGTCATCTGGGTCTGCGGACAAGAATCATGGACGGAAGCCGTACACGACTTGGCTCCAGCCCTTGTTGCTTTAGGGTGTGATCTAGAAAATCTGACTCTTAATGGGGAAAAAGAATCCCAGCGCAGGCCATGCCCAGGGCCCAAGCCCGCACCCTGCTCCCCCGCCCAGCTTGGCCTTCCCCGTCTCCCCTCCTCCTTCCCCAGTCCCTCAGATCTGAACACAGCCGGGCGCGGGCCCAGGCCACGCTCTCGCTCCTTCCAGGGCTGCTGCTGCCAGCTGCCGTGGCTGCTACGCACAAACTAGTGCTGGGCTGCCTGGTCCCGTACTGCTGTTGCCTTCTGCCCGCCCGGTGCAGCGCCAGGCCAGTGCCATGCCCTGCCACCCCCACTTCCTCTCCGCCCCCAGATTTTTGCCGGGCATGATTCGCTGCTGCCCCTCTGACAGTCCGTAACCTGGTTCGTGACCGATTTTCTGCACTCGGCCATCCAAAACACTTCCGAGCCAGCCAACAGGTCTTTCGTCTCTCTCCATCTCTCACCCGTCCACGAACTGCAATCGACCACTCGGGGCCATGGCCTTGACGACGCCACGCCTGCAAGCCGGTTGAAACTGCATGGCTCCCAAGTCTATTCTTCCCGCCAGTTCTGTGACATTCGACATTACGTCTCGGCGTCTCCGTAAATCGCCTGTCTTTGAACCGAAGCCGACCAGCCACGGCCAACGACGGACGATTGCACGCATCCCCGGCACTGGGAACAGACTTGTCGTCCCCTCCTCACCGTCATCACAGTCCATGCCCTAGCGAGCCTTCGACACTGCTTGATTCAGAGCAAGGCCGTCCGAGTGCGACCACCAATCGCTTGCGGCCTTCCGATCATCGTGCGCCCGAACATCTCGGACAGTCTTGTCGGTTGCTCGCCTCCGAGCTGATATCTTCCATACTCGCGACTATGGCTATAGCCATGGGCTGGCAGAAGCCAGACAATGTCGCCGGCTCATCAGCACCAGCCATCATGGTTGGTCTGTTTGTCGCTTCTGGTGGACTGCTTTTTGGTTACGATACCGGGTAAGAGCGCCAAGTCTCGGCTCGTGGTCGAGATGCTATCTTTTTCTTTATATCTGGCTCATGTCGTCTGGCCCATGCTCTGAGATGCCGCGGCTCATTCGCAAGGTCATCGTTACGATCTCGGAGGCGCCAGCCACGCAGGCACCCTTCAAGCTCTCCCTCACTCTCCGTATGCTGCGTCCAATAATGAATGGCCCTGCTTGCTAACGCCGAAGTCTCTCCATGCAGAGCCATTAATGGGATCCTGGGCATGCCTGAATTCAAGGCTCAGTTCGGCGCCTGCCGTTCTTCGGCTGCTCCAGACGCGGAAACGACTATCTGTCCAAAAGATTCGTCTCTCATCGTTGCCATTCTCAGCGCCGGCACTGCTCTCGGTGCCCTCCTTGCTGCCCCAGCCGGAGATTCTCTAGGCCGAAGAAGAACACTCTTGATATCGGTCGCCATTTTTTGCATCGGCGCTATATGTCAGGTGTGCGCAAACACCATACCTCTTCTCCTCGTCGGCAGGTACGTGTGCAATCGCCTCATCCGCCTGCTCCAAATGGAGCCATGTGTACTGACAGGTCTACTCCTCGCAGAGCGCTTGCTGGTGTTGGCGTGGGAGCCATATCGGTGCTGGTGCCACTGTATCAGTCCGAGATGGCACCCAAATGGATCAGAGGGACACTTGTGTGTGCCTATCAACTGTCCATCACCATTGGACTACTATCTGCCTCCGTCATCAACATCATCACGTCAAAACTCAGCAACTCTTCCGCATTTCGCGTACCCTTGGGTCTACAGATCGTCCCTGCTGTCATTCTCACTGCCGGTCTGCTGGTCCTTCCGGAAACACCTCGTTTTCTTGTCAAGAAAGGCAAGACCGAAGCCGCCGGGCTCTCCCTGAGTCGTCTGCGGCGTCTGGACATTACCCACCCGGCTCTGATCGAAGAGTTGCAGGAGATCATGGCCAATCATCAGTACGAGCTCACCTTGGGCACCGCGACGTATCGGGACACGCTCTTTGGCTCTCCGCATCTCGGCAGGCGGACCTTTACCGGCTGCGGCCTTCAGATGCTGCAACAACTGACAGGCATCAACTTCATTATGTATTACAGCACGACTTTTTTTGATGGCATTGGTGTCAGCTCCCCCTACACCAAGTCGACCATCATCAACGTCATCAACGTCGTATTCACCATTCCGGGTCTGCTCATCATTGAGTCTTGGGGCCGACGGCGCCTCCTGATGATTGGGGCATCAGGCATGGCGATATGCCAGCTGATCATGGCCACCTTCACGACCGCAGCTGGCGATGATTTGCGAAGCGCCAGGGAGACGGTTCTACTGGTATTCTGCTGCTTCAACATTTCCTTCTTTGCCGCGTCTTGGGGGCCGGTCGTTTGGGTGGTCACATCTGAGATCTACCCTCTCAAGGTGCGGGCCAAGTCAATGTCTCTGTCGACCGCCACGAATTGGATCTTCAATTTCGGCATCGCCTATGCCACTCCGTTCATGGTCGAAGCACGCCCTGGAGCCGCTAGTTTCGGTCCAAAGATTTTCTTCGTCTGGGGAGCGTTCTGCGTCGCCGCCTTCTTCTTTGTGTGGTTCATGGTGTACGAGACGAGTAAGATCAGTTTGGAGCAGATTGACGAGATGTACGAGCGCGTCAATCATGCTTGGAAGAGCAGAGACTTTCAACCGAGCTGGAGCTTCCAGCAAATGCTTGATCAGGGTTGGTCCCAGAGCGGCATACCGCCACATGAGCTGCAGACGACAACGTCACAAACAAGCGCCGATACGACGCTCGGCGATTCCACCTCGTCATCCATTACCATCCACCCTGACGAACACCATCATCAACAACAACAACAACGACGTACTGCATCAAACGAAAACAAAACGATACCCATGGCGAATGTTGACTTTACTTATTGAGCGATACATATCCGGGCGTAGCGAACACGCTCGGTGTTGACAAAAATTTAAAAGCATGACTGTACCTGTGCATGGGCACGATGGTATGAGGATGGATGTTGGGACGGAGGCAATCATTTGCATTATTTTACCACCTTTATTGCCGTTGCAATTCACTTCTCTGTTGCGGCTCCACTCGGCTCGGACTCCCTCCAATTTGAACTCCTTCCACCCTCTCACGCCTTTCTATTCTTCCAGAGTTGCTCCCGTGTTTTTCGTTCTAGAGCGATGGAGTTTCTTGTGTTGTAGGAGTTCATTATGGCAGAAGAGAGAGAGGGAGAGGGAGTCTTGCTTTCGATCCTTTATGATGTTGGGAGGGAAACTGGGGCTGCGCATCAGGAGTCGCCTCACAAATCTTGGATCAAGCTTCCACTCATATCATGATTTAACCAGAGTCAGAGGCCGGATCCTTGCGCGGCGCTTGCAAGCCGACTTGTCCCATTGTCCAAGGCATTTGCTCTTGCCTTTGACATGTTCGTGATTGGGTGCACATTTGGACGGAGAATCAGACTCTCGAAATTTGTAGTAGTAAATTGACCGAATCGTGTGCACATTGAAACGGGGGCTGACTAAGTTGTTGTTGGGATACGGAATGTTGGTCTTGAGGCTGCAATTCTGGGAAAACTCGGTGTGAGAGCAAAGCCGGCCAGAGGAGCTCCACAAATGGGGTAGCTACATATTACATTGTAGAAAGTTACGTTGCAACAATGACTCGTTCTCCGGGTAGTCTAGTTGGTTTATGGCGTCTGACTGTAACGGTTCCACAGCTCGATCAGAATGTCGCGTGTTCGAATCACGCCCTGGAGACTAACTTCCTATTTCCGTCTAAAATACTTTTTTATTTTTTCCTCCCTCGTCTTCCCTCTTTTTGAAGGAAGGTTTCCGTACACGGTCATGGCGTGCAGTTTCCGGCAATTTCTCATATTACGCGTGATCAGGCTTGGTTCGCCGCAGCAGCAGAAGTTTCAGTTTGTTGCGGGATGCACACGCGTGTGAGGGGTTGTTTGCCGTCCATTGTGTGTGTGCTTGCAGCGGAGCAAACTGCGGGAGGCAGACGCTGACGTCAGGGCTGTGTTGGGTGGAGCCTGGTGCGTTGCTTGTCATTCGGGGTGTAGGGTGGGTGTGATGGTGCTCTGTGCATCAGCTTTTGAGTCGGGGAGGTGAATTACCTGGGGCTATTGTGTTCGGAGGATGCCCGCAAATGGTTCTTGTTGATGGATTGGTGTGGGCTTAAATGCAGCGAGATACTCGGGTCTGCGTCGTGGTCAGACCTCTCTCTGACTTGAAGGCGCTGGATTGCGCGACACTGGTCTTTGTCGGTACATGTAGCTTCTGCGCTTTCATTACTCCGCCACTCGTTGTTATTTTTGCGTCTTTAGTCCTCTGCGATCTTGTCAGAGCGCTCAAGTGCCCAAAATCAATCTATTTTTCTTTGTGGACTCGGATCGAATCAATACTCGCCATTCGTCTCTGTCGCAATTCCTCTCTCTGTGGGCCAGCCGCCGGTGTTCGTTCTGCGTCGCCGATAGTCCGCTGCGAGTTTGACACAGCTTGTACGGTGGCTACAGGACGATTTATGCCTGTTTGAACAAAACAGTGTATACTGTAAATATTGGGGTCTCATGTGTGGTGGGAGATGAGGTACAGCACGTGAACCCTGAAGTACACAGAACGACTCTCGCTGCAGTGACGAGGCTCGGGACGAATACGGTCCGAAACATTTGATAGCCACACTCTGCTACGTCACGATGAGACTCGGGGCATGTGAAATTCGAGACATTTGATAGCCTCACTCTACTACGTCACGATGAGATTCGGGGCATGTGAAACTCGAGACATTTGATAGCCTCATTCTGCTACGTCACGATAAGATTCAGGGCACGTGAAATACGAAAGGCCTCTCTGCTTTGACACGAGGTTCGGGGCGCACAAAGATCGGGATACCTGAGGCATCTCTTGCCCTGACACGAGCCTTGGGACGTATGAAATTGAGAGCTATTCGTGACTCTCTGCGGCTACGGCCACGATATGCCGGGGCGTGTGAACGTTGAGATACTTGAAGGTCCTCCCATATCCTGGCAATGAGTTTCGGAACCTATGACGTCTGAAGTACTCGGAGGCATCCTCTGCAGATCAGCACGATGACGTTGGCGACATGTGAGATCTGGGATACTTTACTCGGTCTCTGCTTCGGGACGTACGAGTCCCGAGATATTTGATGAATGGTCTTATTCTCAGTGGCAGTGAAGCTCACTTGCATGGGGGTTTCGCGGCGCTTTGACACGGTCGTTTCTTATTGAGCAGGGCTCTGCTGATGCTTGACGTGCCCTTGCTAGTCGGAGGGAGTCCAGGGCTGGGCCCGGAAGCGCAGAACGGGGATCGTGATCCATGTGTTCGCATGCTCGTGTACAAGGTCGTTCCCGACGCATCACTGCAGACACGTACTTCCTTGCTCTGTCACCATCACGGAACGTGTGAACAAACTTGGGGTCCCCGAATGGCAATTAGGTCACTGCGCGTACAAAAGATCAGAAGAACCATCAACCCAGTAGCTACCCCAAGAAGCAGTTCTGACACTGCGCGTACAAAAGTCCGCAATTGATGGGCTGCTGTCCGAGACGCCCCCAAAAAGCAATTCTGACACTGCGCGCACAAAAGTCCGCAAGAGCCTCAACTCAATGGCGCGGACACCCCCCCTACCTTACTCGCCGAGACGCCGAAACATTCAACACTTTGAACTATTCTAAACGGAAAAGATGGCGACGTTGGCGGCCCTCCTAATCAACGTCAACGGTCATGGATGACGGTGCGCCCAAAACGGGACATCCTTGCGCGGCCGGACCCACAGTCCCGGCGGCGGCCTCGCCGACTCGTTCCGGCCGGACCAAGTTCCAGTCTCCAAGTACCTTACGCCTCGGGCCTGCGGATCTTTCTGGACGCTTTCCTTTTTTAGCACGCAAGGCCGAGCAACACGTGGTGAACGAGTGCCGATAGATTGCTCACTCACCACGGACGGCATCGCCTCATTCACTTGCAGTCGACGTTGCATCGGGGGCCTGGCCGGCGTGAAGATGCCCAAACGCGTCCCGTTTTCCTGCCGAGGCATTGGGATACGCGGAAAGTCTTTGCGCTGCTGGCGTTGAGCTCTGCTCGACTGCCACGAACCGTGGTGGAGGGTATTTCATTGTGTCTGCGCACGGGAAGGGGGCTCGCGCTGGCGGCTTAGCTCCCTCGTGGGCGTCGGACGACAACACATGTTGCCCGACTTGGGTAAGGGGTCATGCTGGTTCGAGCGCAGCGCAGTCGGGAGAAAAAACGTGGCGACGGATCGAGATGGGCTTTGTTCGAAGTGGGAGATCGACATTAAGGGTCGCCTGTTCAGGAGAAGGGGTGGTGCCGCCGATAGGGTGCCTTGCGAGGTGGTGCTTTCCATCGTGGTGCCTCGGACAGATGGTGTCATCTACGGCGTTGCAGATGTATATGGACGGAGATGAACGGGAGAGGGCGGTGCTCTGTTCCCGTCCGAACAAAGTGTCTGTTCTCGGCGGCTTTGTGAGGGCAGCCTCGGCCGAAGGGTAGGTAGTCGAGGTTGCGTATATCGGACTGGTTGAGCTGCATATAAAGATGTCTTCGTTCTCTCCGTCTTTCTCAGATTGTTTTGTCTGTACTCCGTACATCGAAAGCAGTAATTGAACCATTTCAACGAGGCAATCCATCATCAACCGCCAAGACATCTTCATCTCACCTGCTTCCCCGTACCTAACCAAATCATTGCGACAAGATGAAGTTCTTCAACCCCCTTATCTTCAGCATGACCTGTGTGTCGGCCGTCTCTGCTGTACCGGCACCATCCTGTAAGTCCAGCAAGCCTTCGGATGCCAAGTGAACATGGTCGACGACCACGGAAAGGGCACAATGGGAGTCCTTTGCAAACCCTATCTTGTGTCCGACCCCATCTATCCCTCAGGCGCACGGATGGAGCGTAGTTTGGTCAAAGTCGCTTTCTGCGCCGGGCTGGCTGCTATGAATACATCCGTCATCTGCAATGCAAGCCATTGACCACAAGAGCTAATCACATCTGCCTCATCTAGCCCAAGGCATAGACACAACACATTCGCTTCGCAACGAGCAAGTAGCACTTGATGTCGCCAGACGCGCGTACGTGGACGCAGCGGTCGACGCGAGTAGTCTCGACAAACGGCAGACCAACCAGAACGAGACTGTTGCGGAAGCAGCCGCCTCGTTGGCCGAGAACATCATGTTCTTCAACCCTATGGGCATAGCCGCCAGCGCCGTCAGACTGGCCGGAACCATCGTCGGCGCCTCGGGGGGCAAGAACTTTTTGGGCAAGCGCGCCGATGAGCTTGCGCAGAGGGACGCGCAGAAGGACGCCATCCAAACGGCCTCTGAGAGCTTCGAGAAGTCGATTGCCTCTGGGGACGCCAATGCCATTCAGGCGAGCCTCATGCAGTTTGTGGACAGCATGGGAAATGTCAGTGGCCAACAGCAGCAGAAGCGTGTGGAGGGAGGATCCAACAACCGTGAAGCCATCTCGGACGCTTCCTGGAACTTGGCTCGGTCCATCGTGAGCATGAACCCAATGGCGATTGCTCGAACTGCGGTCGAGCTAGCCGGTAGCATCGTGGGCCGGGATCTTTGATGACTTGATGATTTCGTTTGTTGCCTCGCCATCTGCGAGTCTTGTTGATAGATATGCTGGACAGGAAGAGATGTCCGTCTCGACTTCTTAGACTTTCATTGAATAGACTTTCTTTACCCAGAGAATTTGGATGAGTAATATGAACATGATGGACACGACGACCGCTACACTCGTGGAAACGGTGCATGAGTGGGTGTGTGGGGGATTGTGGAGGGCAGGCGGGCAGAGAGAGACAAAGATAATGAAGATAATTACTACGAGCATGCGTGTTCTTGCGGGGTGGGTCGTCCATGTTGGAAAATGTGGCCATTTCTTTTGTCATTAAACGACGTCGCATCGTGATGATCCAATGACCGTAATCGCATGCATGAAAAACCCCACGTCTTCTCTTGGATGCTCCCCTCGCTGTGCTTATCTGTCTGGCAGTCAGTCACTTGGTGTCTGTCTCATCAGTAGTCAATTGTTCTCATTTGAAATGAGTTCCCGACCTTGGCACCGGTACTTCTGGGCTCCATGCGGGAAAGCGGAGCTGAAATGCACGAATGCTCATGCCGCCGATCTATCTATCGGTTCCGGTGCGAGTATTTGGTCTGCCTTGTCTGCCTGCTCACTGCTGCATCTCACCTCGGCCTGACTTGGGCCCGAACCAGGCAGGCACCAAACACTCGTCTCCCACGTCCATCATGGGGCTTCTCATTCACTGCGTTTGCTGGCGAGAATTAGTCGTCAAGTCCGTGGTTCGCTTACCGACGCATGCGCTGTAAATCTTGTCCACTGGCTTGCACACGAGTGCTATACCCGGTTGCTGCGGCTCCGCGTTTTGTTCCCTCTTGTCAGAACCTCCTTTCATCCCCTCCATTTTTGTGCGGCGAAATACGGTCTTGTGTTCCGTTTTTTTTTCCCACCACAAACGAGATCCTTTCCACAAAGTGACCCCCTTCTCCTCACTTGTCGTCCATCACTGAGAATTCGATCATCAGCCTAGACCGACTTGAAATCATATACATTTCAACAGGTTGTCCGCGGATTCACCTGCCAAGATGGAAGTTTTTATCACAGGTTTGCCCCATACGCTGGCAGATCAGCAGCTCAAGCGAGAGCTAAAACCTTTCATGAACGTCCTGGGAATCGTCGATTGGGCCGTTGAAAAGCCTAGACGGAAGGAGTTTGGCTGGATCTCGTTTCTCTATGTAGTGGACGGTACAAGGTTTCTAGAGAAGCACGGCACAGTGTCCGTGCCCAACAACAGCGCGCATCATCTTTCATCAGTTTTGCAATCACATCTGAGACTCCGTCCCGGGCAGCAGGCGCAACTATACATCCTCTCCAAGGCAATTCGTGTTTTCGAGAGCAATCGAAACATCACCCCTTTCACTCTGAGCCATCTTCGGCATGAGCAGCAGTATCGAAAAAATGTCGCCCGTCAGGGTCAGGGTGCTAGCGCCATTTCCTGTGCCCTCGCTGGAGTATCTTGTGGAAAGCTGTCCATCATACCGAAAACCAATCAGACTGTTTACGCGGAGCAAACTAGACTCGACATGGCTGGAAAAGCTCGGTTTAGTCGGCGGTGCTTGACGATCCACCTAGGCGAGGACATACAAATGGACATAGGCTTTGACATCATCGAAGAGCTCATCGTCTATCACAATTCGCGGGACATCATCCTCATCCTGGGCGAACCACCCAAATTTTTCTCCAGGATGAGTCGCGGCCCCAAAGACAGCAGCAGCGTCAAGTGGGAGCGCCGAACCAGCTGTCCTGAATGGAACGACCACGCCAAATTCGTTGCGCATTGTCTGGTATACCAGCTGGTGCTTCCCGACGACCCCCATGCGACGACCCAGGCTCTCAAGGAGCAGGATAACCTGTCTTTCAGCCAGCAGGGAGAGCTCCTTTCAGCATCAGAGAATCTCAACAACAACTATCTCATCAGGCAGTTCGAGAGCAAGCTCCAGAGCTTCGGCTCAGCTCGAGCCACGGCCATCAAGTTCCCGATATTGTACCAGGTCCAGGCGCTGGTATGGAACAATTACTTGGACCCGCAACGCGGGCTGATCTTGCTCGACCTTCTGGAGCGCAAGGCCAAAGAGTGCGAGGCGGCAGGCAGACCTTTTCCCGTGACGGTCGACAGTATGAAACGACATCTTCATAGGATTCCTTATCCGACCACAGGTACCACTGCGGCGGACCTTGATCCGGCGAACATCGTGCAAAGAATCATAGAGGACGAGCTCGAGCTTCGTCGTCGGGATCCCTCAAGGAAAGGGCTGTATGGCTCAGTCCTTAAGCCGAATCGGACATGGGTCTTCAAAGCTTTGGTCACCCCGACTCGCATCACGCTGCTGGGACCTGATGCCGAGAGCAAGAATCGCGTGTTGCGCATGTTTGAGGCGCACAGTCATCATTTCCTTCGCGTTGTGTTCTGCGACGAGGACGGACAAGATCTCCCTTTCAACGCCAGAATCAACTATGACACCATCTATGAGCGGTACCGAAATGTCATGGCTGACGGAATCCGCATCGCTGGCAGACACTTCTCTTTCCTGGGATTCTCCCACTCATCATTGCGATCCCACTCGGTTTGGTTCCTGGCCCCTTTCATAGACGCCAACATGCAGCGTCAAGACCACGATACCATCACGAAAACATTGGGCGACTTCAGCAGCATAAGAATCCCAGCCAAATGTGCCGCACGGATCGGACAGGCCTTCTCCGAAACGCCGTACGCCGTCAATGTACTCAAATCTGACATCAAGATCCGCTACATCGAGGACGTCAAGTCGGAGGATGGGGCTCGCGTCTTTAGCGATGGCGTGGGCACCATATCTTGGGATGCCGTGGAGGAGTTCTGGGATGTGCTGCCCATGAGGCTCGCTCGGCCAACGTGCTTCCAGATCCGATGGGGCGGCATCAAGGGCATGCTCAGTCTCGACTCGAGGTTGGCCGGCAAAGTCATCTGTGTGCGCAAGGAATCCATGATGAAGTTCCCGAGCGATGACATGATGGAAGTTGGTATTTGCGATGCAGCAGTGAGACCTTTCCGACTGGTCCTGAACCGCCAACTCATCAAAATACTGGAAGATATGGGCACCGATCCCGCATGGTTCGTAGCCATGCAGGACAGGGCGCTCGATCATCTCAAGTCTGTCACCTCCTCCCCCGTAAAGACCAGCGCCTTCTTGAAAGATCAGGATATCGGCGGCGCCGTGGGCTTGCCTTCCTTTGTCAGACGCCTGGACACCATGGGAATTGATTACCGTCGCGACCGATTTCTCAAATCCGTGGTTGAGCACGCAGTCCTCCATGACCTAAGATTGCTCAAGCACAAAGCTCGTATCCCCGTTCAAAAAGGGGTGACTCTGTTCGGGGTCATGGACGAGACGGGGTTTCTCCAAGAAGGTGAGGTCTTTGTCACGTTCGAACAGGTACACAACGAGAGTGGCGCGCTTATGGACACGAGTCTGAGAGATGGCCCCGTCATCGTTACCCGATGTCCAGCCTTACACCCTGGCGATGTCCAGCTTGCCGAGATGAAGTCGCCTTCGTCGACAGATCATCCCTTGCAGCACCTCAAGAATTGTATTGTCTTTAGCCAAAAAGGCTCCCGAGATCTGCCGAGCCAGCTCAGCGGTGGCGACCTCGACGGCGATACATTCCTCGTCATCTGGGATGAAGACGCGAGACGCAAAGCGCGTTTCGAACCTGCTGACTACCTTCGCGCCACACCCCCGGCGTTGGATCGAGAAGTGACGCGAAGTGACATTGCCGAATTCTTCATCAACTTCATGAGGTCTGACATTCTGGGGCTCATCGCAAATCGTCATGCAATCCTGGCAGACGTGCGAGACGAGGGGACACAGCACCAAGACTGCCTGAAGCTGGCTGAGATGCACTCAGTCGCGGTCGACTACTCCAAGACTGGCATTGCTGTCAATTGGACAGAGATGCCAAAGTCTCCGCCTACGCGGCCTAATTTGTAAGTTATTCATAACGCGTTTCTTTACTGGTCAAGCCATTGACCAAATGCATTTCGTCTCTAACGGCTTTTTTTTCTTTACCTCCGGAGGGTAAAAAAGTCTATCGCCCGCTGCGCCCATAAATGCGCTCGATCTCGGTCAGCTCGACCATGTTCTTTTGGGCAACTTACCGTGGGAGGAGGAAGACGAAAACGATGGAGGCAGAGGCGTGGCCAGGCCCCGATATCATCTGTCGGAGAAGATCCTTGGCAAATTGTACCGGGGCATTGACGAGGAGAAAATCTGGAGTCAGCATATCCATCAGGCAGTATCAAGCGACGGGCCTTCGGTGTGGGATCAGCTGGTGGGCTTGTTGGGCGCCGAGATGGACCGGCAAGGGATCGACCGCCACGATTCCTTTTCCAAACAGGAGGCATGGAAGATTCGCAATTTGTGAGTCAAACCAAGACAGCTCTTTCGATCAAGCTCGTCGTCTGGTTCTCGGCCGTGAGGACCGTGTCGGCGAGTCGTCGGGCTCAAGCCCAAGCTGATTGTAGATGCATGACATTCCAGGTACGAAGACGCCGTGTCTGACAGCATGTGGCACTTCTCGGACAACCCGAGACGCTGCATTACCGAAGTAGAGGTCTTTTGCGGCTCCATATTGAACTACAAAAAGGGCATGCTGTCGCGGCAGCAGCGGGACAGCTCCATCCGACTGAAGGAGGACACGGACAGGACTTTGACGTGGATAACGAAGCTCATCCGAGCGCGCACTGACGACGCGCCAAACGTTGGTCATGACGGCAACGACGAGGACAGTCCGACAGACGACAAGTTCATCGATCCGGTACGCAAGGCGATTCAGCTATCATGGGCGTGTCTCGTCGTCGGGGGCGAAACGAGCGGGGATGCTGCCGTGTACCGGGGCACGGGGGAGCTGCAGAGCTTCCGCGTCGTCGCTGCGACTTGCCTGTTGAAGGAGATAACGACGCTCAAGACGAGGACACAGTGGCTGCTTAAACATAAGCGAGCGCGTATGACCACGTCCGCATGAAGACTGAGGAGAGATTGAGACTAAGAACGGCGCCGTTGGAGGGGTGTCGTATTTTGGTGGCCATGGTGGGCATTCACTGTCCCCAGACGATCAGCCATGTCTGTAACGCGAGGGCTTGCTGGAGTCTGCTACGCCTGAAAGAGAGAGAGACGGTTAGAAGAATAGTAGGCTATAATCACGAGAGATAATGCCGCAATGGAGAAAATACTTGAGAGTCTTCTTCTTCAACGAAGCCATGCAGCCTCGCCCTGCAGCGCAGCCCCTTCCCTATCAGGACCACCACGAGACGATCTGGCAGCAGTTCCACAGGCTAGATGCCGACCTGTTTACGCGATAAGCCAGAAGGACAGACGAGTAAATCCATTGGAAGCTCGTACCCGGGAACATAAAAACCGAAACTTGCGAGTCCCCTTTCACCCGGCAGACTCGAATTAGATGCCTGACAACGTCCTCGCCTACCGAGCGGTACACTCTGTTGATATAGTTTCGAGGTTGCCATGAGCGGAAGGAAGGACGCTGAAAAGTGTCGAAATCATACTTCAGTGCAACAGCCTATTCGTAAAGTAGGTACATGCAGCATGTCCTGGCTGAGCCTGGACCTGCGAAATTCTGACAATTCTTGGCCGTGAAGTTCAGATGTAGCGCGCGTCCAGGAGTTTACAAGCGGCAGGTGTGGGCCCATTGCTCCTGCCTGGTCGCATCAAAAACTTCACTGTGTGGTTCTGATGGCGACACTGCCGGACTAAAAAGCAGTGACTGCGGGCGGTGCGGACCTTCCCCGCGAACCTTTCGCTCTTCATGCATTCCCCCCCCCCTCCCCCGGCTTACGCGTATCACGTGAATGCCATTGGGAGGAAAGGAGGAAAGAAGTGAGGAGGGAGACAGGTTTTCTCACCCTTCACCATGAGAAGCTCACTCCTCCACCTTTTCTTCGAGTCGACGCCTTTTTGAACATGACGGCAGACATAGTGCCAGCTTCGCGCGCGTATCCGGCCGTCTACCGAGCCATCTTGACCACCATCGAGCCCCTGTTTGCCGTTGTCGGCGCCCTGCTCGTGCTGCTCAGACCAACAGCGTACCTGTCCACCATGTCGCGCGGGCAGGCCACCTTCTCGCGGGACTCGACCTTCATGTACACGGCCGCAGGGGGTTCCTGGCTCTACTTTGCCTTTGTCGAGGCCGTGGTGCTGCGCCTGTTCGACGACGCCTCGCTCTGGCGCCTCTTGTGCGCGGGCATGCTGCTCAGCGACGCCGCCTACTGCGTGTCGGTCGCGCAGGCCGTCGGGGGCTGGGACGCGTGGATCAGTTTGGGGGCATGGACCGTCGACGACTGGGTCGCCTTTTGGGCAACTGCGCCGATGGTGCTGGTCAGGATATTGGTGGTGTTGGGGATCGGCGTGAGCAGGGGCGAGGGGGGCCGCAAGCGAGACTGATAAAGAGCCCGGCGGCTCATTGTCAGACGGAGGAGGCACCTTGTTGTCCTTTTTTTCGGCTGTGGGAGGCTTGGCTTTTCTGATACAGGACGGACGGCGACGTGCTGTCACCTCCCCTCTGCCATGGTTCATTGGTTGCTGCCAGACCCAAGCCCAGCCAAGCCCAGCTTGATTGGATGCGTCTTTCCCGGAGTGTGATCCTCCCGAGCCAAGCTGAGAGTGAGCAAAGCGGGGGCCGCTGACCATGCATTCTCGTCCTCTGGCAAAGCTTAATGATAAGCTTGATTTGTGTGAATGAGGCGGCGCCAGAGACTTGGCGCTTACTTTTATCGTGTTGCCTACGTTGTTGGACCAACCAACCAGCTTCTCCCCACGCCAGCCATAAACCATGAAATTGCCGGCGTCTTTAAGAACCGTGTTGCCCGTCTGTCTGCGTCGCACGCCTCACTTGGACATACATAATCAACACCAGACGCGCGCCACGATATCTCCACGCCCCATTCCCCATAGGACCCTTCCTTGTCCATAGTTCTTGTTTTCTTCCACACTAAATTTTCAAAGACAAAAAGCTCATCTTCACCATGATCTGCCTTGACAAAGCTGACCCGGGTGCCCTCCGCCACTTGTCGTACAATCAGAGCCCGCCCGCTCTGGCTCCTGGTGCCACCACGCGCCAGGACCTGAACGGTCTGGCCAACCTCCGCGAATATGTCGCCGCCGGCCAGGACGGGACGTCCGGTGCTGAAGCCGACGACTCGCCGGGACAAACAACCCTGGCCGAAAAGGCACGTCAAGACTACGTCCCGGGCGGACCTGCCGCCGCCGCCGCCGCGGACGCGGGACCATGGCTGACTCGTAAGTGCTGCTGCTGCCCTTACACACATCTCACCATCTTTTTCCACAATCCAAAGTCCACGTCCTAATCATGGCATGCAGAGCCATTCCCGCGTCGCAAGACGAGTATCGACCCGCCCCGTCTTCTCGTCTGGGCCGTCTCCCTCGTATCTGCCCTGCTCATCGCCTACGGCACCTTGAACCTCCTCACCATATTCCACGACACCAGCTCTCCATCTGTCCCTATCCCCATCCCCAACTCTTCCACTCCCGCCCAAAACCCAGGCCACCACATCATCAGACGCTCCGAATGCGCATCCGGCGGCGTCGACGACACCGAGTACAACCTCGGCCTGCACGTCGCCGCCCTCTTCATCATCTGGACCGTGTCCACGCTCGGCTGCGCCTTCCCCATCATGGCCATCAAATTCCCCGGCCTGCGCATGCCGCGCCGCTTCTTCTTCGCCGTCCGCCACTTCGGCACGGGCGTGCTCATCGCCACGGCCTTTTGTCACCTGCTCCCCACGGCCTTCACGTCGCTGGGCAACCCGTGTTTGGGGACCTTCTGGACAAAGGACTACGAGGCCATGCCGGGCGCGATTGCCCTCGGGGCCATCTTCCTCGTGGCGGTGGTGGAGATGGTGTTTCATCCGTCCAGGCACCTGTCGTATGGCGAGCGCGAGCAGCCCATGCCGGACATGGGGCCTTTGCATGGTCGGGAGAGCAGTATTGCGCAGGGCCTCACCCAATTGGATCGGGGGGTCGAGGCGCAGCAGCAGCACCATGACGATAAGACGGCCGGGGCCGAGGCGAGGGATGCATCGCCCGGGGCGCCGGAGCTGACGCCGGAGCAGCAGCGCAATAAGGACCGGCTACAGTGCATCTTGCTCGAGATGGGAATCCTCTTCCACAGCATCTTCATCGGCATGGCGCTCAGCGTCAGTATCGGCAAGGAGTTTGTCGTGCTGCTCATCGCCATCGTCTTCCATCGTGCGTGTCCCCCCCCATCCCCAGACACGACCAGCCGCACTAACGCACAGTTGTTCGCCGGTCCGAATCAGAATCATTCGAGGGCCTTGCACTCGGGTCCAGGATCTCAGCCATCGAATGGGGCAGCAAGAAGTGGCAGCCGTGGCTCATGGCTCTCGCTTACGGGTTCACGTACGTGCTACGCTGCAGTCCCCTTCCCATCCCGTCCCGTCACTGACTTTCTGTTTCTTTTGGAAATACGTAGCACCCCCATCGGACAGGCCATCGGCCTGGCCACCCATACATTGTACAGCCCGGATTCCGAGATCGGCCTGATTGTGGTGGGTGTCATGAACGCCATCTCGGCTGGGTTACTGACCTTTGCGTCCCTCGTGGAGTTGCTGTCCGAGGACTTCTTGAGCGATGAGAGCTGGCGCTATCTCCGGGGCAGACGACGTGTGGTTGCCTGCCTGCTCGTATTTTGGGGCGCTTTCTTCATGAGCCTTGTGGGAGCATGGGCTTGAGGCATCGTGTCACGGTCTGACTTTGCAAGTCGGGCATTGGCTGGCTTCGCGCGAGTCGGTGAGGACAAACGCGCGGGGCAAACGTATCGTTTGGTTCGTTCATGTTCGCATATGTGAATTTGATCTTTTTCTTTGTTCTCCGCTGCTTGACACATAGTTCGTTCTCGAATGGGTATGAGTTGTCTTGTAAGAGAGTACTCGAGCCGCCACGTGCTTCGCTTCCTGTAAGTGAGCCTCAGCACCTTTTGCAGTAAAGAGGCGCGCGACTCTTTTGTCTGCAGTGTTGCAACAACACTACACATGAACATTGGCGTGAATCCCTTGGAAACAATTCCCCTCTCGGCGGTGCCAAGTGAATGGCACGGGCGGGCTCTCAAAATCACGCCTTCACAGTGCCCTCATCACGAAACAGACAAGCAAGTCCTTCACGTCACCGTATTCTTGGCCACGACGCCCCGTGCAAACTCCCCAAACGTCAAGTGCTCCTCCAAGTCCACCTCGTCCCCCAGGTTGGGCTGCGTAAATACCGCCAGCGTGTTGCGTGCCACGCCGCCGCCGCCGACACCAACACCCGCCCTCACACCCCTCACGTAGTGAGGCACGGCCTTGAACCTGCCGGCCGTGATGCGCTCCAGCGTCTCCCCCGTCTGAAATGCGATGCAGTCCCTCGGTATCTTGACCTGGTGCGTCTCGCCGTTCCGCGAAAGAATGTACAGCCCCGCAGCCGAGTCCGGCGAGGCCGACAGCTCCTTCAACGGCGGCAACTCGACGCTCCCCTGCGGAACAGACACGTCCACCATGTCTTGGTCGATGAACATGGCCGCCGTCAAGCCAGTGAGACAGCCGTGGTCGAGATGGGTGGCGCACCAGTCGTCCTCCCCTCCACCAGCGGCGGCGACCTGCGGGAAATAGTGCAGCAGGCGCGCCTTGCTCGTGCTGGAGGTGCTCACGACCCGTTCCAGATAACCCATCGGGTAGCCGTCGATTTCCTTCTCGGCGAACTTGTCACACGCGCGGGCCACGAGGATGGCCACGTCGATGACGAGCCTGCAGAGATCCGTCATGGCGGGCTTGAATCCGGGAAGGACGTGTTCCGGCGGCCACAGGTTCGGCGACAGGTACTCCGGGAACGTGTCCGGCGAGAACGCGGCCGTCGGCTCAGCGCAGTCCAGGGATGGGTCGACGTAGAAGGCACAGTTGGCGTAGAAGGAGCCTTTGAAGGTATCTGCCTGGCCGTCTTTGAGCGTTTCTTTGCCGAGGGACCATCCCGTGAGGTACTTTGCTTGTGGGTTTTCGAGTTTCGCTGCCAGGAAGAAGTGTATGAGAATGAAGGTGTTAGTGGACGATCGAAGCGAAACTAATTGGGGGGGGGGAGAGGGGGGGAAAGCGGTTGGGGTAAGTAGATGAACAGGGGTCTTTTTGCCAATGAATGACAGAAAAGGATAAGGAGAAGAAGAAGAAGAAGATAGTCATGGGGCATAGAGTGTTTTGCCAAATGAAAGACAAGACAACAAGAAGGGCTTGATTAGACATTAGGTGTTTTACTAACGAATCACAGAAAAGTTGAAAAGATGATAACGATTCGACATGAGGTGTTTTGCTAATCGATAAAAGAAAGAGAGGGAGAGAGGGGGGGGGAGACAGCACGATGCAAGTCGCATCCCGTCGCATGCATGCCGACTATTTCACGCCGCTCTTATATAAGAAATACTTGAATGGGTGATGTGTGATACTGCGAAATTCAGACAACAAGAAGAGAATAATTGGACATGGGGTGTGTTGCCAATGAATGAAAGCAAGGACGTGGAATAGAGAATAATCAGCAGCCTTTTCAAGGATGTTTGAAGATGCACCCACAAGGACATTTGAACGTTTACTTGACATGAAAGGGAAGCCACCCAAAGATTGCGAATAAGCAGGTAAATGTTCATTCCAGGCCAACCAAGCATGATCAAGCATACTTGGGGTTCAATCAAAGGCCGACACGTACCCAACACCTCGGCCGGCAGATGCGCCAGATACGAAGCATACGACAAGGCCCTGCGACGGAGCTCTGCAAACTCACGCGGCACGTCTTTGACGATGAGAATGCCCAGCGAGTCGGGCCCAAACGCCTCCTGGAGAGTGTCGAACGATACCTTGCCTGGACTCATGCGCACGGCATCGCGTAAGCTCTTCTTTGTCGTTTCCGTCCCGTCTTGCATTGGAGAGGCATCAAGTTCTTACCGGTCGCGAGGTCTTCTAAAGAAACAGACACGGCGTGCGCCCGGCTCGCCATCCCGGCTCTTACACGAACACGAAGGCTGAGGCTGGTTGGTGGTGCATGTGCTTCCATCTTTTTCTCCAAGACAGTGAGTGCATTGCATGCAAGATGGCCCCCCCCCCCCTCACCCCCGCTGACGTAACCTCCAAGCTCTGTCGACCTCGAAACCTCTCTTTCGCAGGACCTCGGCGCCCTCCGACACGACAGCGCGAAATTCCGCCCCTCGTCCGCCCGAAAATGGTCAAACCCCTGACCTTCAAGGGCGACAAGAAGCCCAAGAAGCGCAAGCGCCCCGACCGAGACGACCAGGCCGCGGGGCCCTCGCCATCCCACCCCAACGACACAGTCGACGACGGCTGGGTCTCGGCCGACGTCGCAGCCGACGTGGTCGGGCCCGTCATGATGGTGCTGCCGACCGAGAAGCCATCCGCGCTCGCCTGCGACGCCAGCGGCAAGGTCTTTCCTCTGTCCATCGAGAACATTGTGGACGGGAACCCCTCCAGCGCGGAACCGCACGACGTGCGCATGGTGTGGGTGGCGAGCAAGGTGGCGGGCACGGAGAGTATCCTCTTCAAAGGCCATCATGGGAGGTTTGTTTCGCCCCTCGTAGCTGGTAGAGGGGGCGGCAGTGCTGACAAGTGATAGGTATCTGGCCTGCGATGCGCTGGGCGTCTTGTCTGCCACGTCCGAGGCCGTTTCGCCGCTCGAGTGCTTCCGTGTGGCTGCTGCGTCCGACGCGCCGGGGAGGTTTCAGCTGCAGACGCAGCGGGACACCTTCGTGACGGTGGGGAAGGGCAAGACGACCAAGTCGGCGGCCGTGGTCGAGGTGCGCGGCGATGGGGACGACACGACCCCTGACACGACGACGATGCGCATCCGCATGCAGGCGCAGTTCAAGCCCAAGCTGAAGGCGTCCAAGGAGGAGAAGGCCCTGGCCAAGATCAGTCGGCGGGAGCTGGAGGAGGCTGCGGGGAGGCGGCTGGATGAGGAGGAGGTGCGTGTGCTGAAGAAGGCCAGGCGCGAGGGGGATTATCACGAGAAGCTGCTCGACTTGAAGGTCAAGAACAGGCACGACAAGTTTGGGTGACGGGGCCCACGTGGCCGGGGTAAGATCGATTCGGGTGAGTGCCATGGCGTCGGGAAGCGGGCATCGAAAGCATTGACGATTCAGCTCATGATGTAACTCGTGGAAGGTAGACTAAACTTGACGCGAGGAGCACTTTTTCGCGATCCGGCTGGTTGGTCAAAGCCAGACTGGACGGCGGGCCTCATCAGGTCGGCAGGACCAAAACCCTCAATACAAAATACAAAGGCCACCTCCCCTGATAGCCGGGCACAACTCCCCATCTTATCAGATGCACGATGCGGCCTCGACCGGCGTAGTGTCTGTTTCAGCCCTTCCCATCAACCCCCCCCCTTCGTAATCAACTTGACGGCCTCCACGCCTTGACGCACCCATCCTCACCAGCCGTAAAGACCAACTGCGCATCATCATAGAAACAAAACGCCCTCACCACCTCTCCGCCATGCGCCCCCGGCAACCCAACCCTACTCGCCTCATCGAGCACCCACTGTCCCTCCCTCTCCGTCAAGAGTACCAACTCAAACGTGTCCCGACTGCAACTCGTCAGACCCAGAAGCACAACAAGGAGAGAAGCCAACTCACTCATGCGCCCCCGCGCCAATGACTCCGCTCCCATCCGTCTTGGGCATCACGTCCGCCACGTACCGACACCCAAGGACGGTCCGCAAATCCCCAAAGCTGCGCTCCGCCTCGTCCTCCCTCACGTCGTACACGGCAAACTGCTCATCGTGCGACAAGGCCACGACGGCCGTGTCGTGCAGGAACGCGGCGCGATGCACCGACGCGTCGTGATTGAAGGTCTGGGTCGTCACGTCCTCTTCGTCGGCGACGCGCGTGTCGTAGACGTTGACGAGGCCGTCTGTCGAGCCGCTCAGCAGCATATGGGGATGCGAGGCGTGGAAGGCCAGCGCGGTGATGTCGTCGCTGTGGAGGTCCTGGAAGTGGGATTGGGGCGAGGTCGTGGACCGCACGTCCCATGTGAGGAGCGAGGCTGTGTGGTTGTGCAGTTCGGTGCCGATGGCGATGGTGTGCGTGGGGGAGCTGCATGACATGGAGAGGATCGGTGCCTGCGCGGCTGTGGTAAGATTTAGTTGCTTAGCCTGAGCGTTCTGATCGTGTGTTTAATATCAAGAAGAGAAAGAATCAAGGGCCACGATGGTGCTCTGCCTGAGGGGTTTCTTCGTGTCTCTTCCATCAAACAGAGGAACAGTCAAGGGCCACGACGCTGCTCAGCCTGAGGGTTCTCGTCATGTCTTTTCGTTCAAAAAAAAAGAAGAATCAAGAGCCACGACGCTGCTCAGCCTGAGGCCTCTCGTCATGTCTTTTCGTTCAAAAAGAGCAAGAATTAAGGGCCACGGCGCTGCTCAGGCTGAGAGTTCTCTTCATGTCTTTTTGTTCAAAAAGTGGAAGAATCAAGGGCCACGACGATGCTGCGCATGAGATTCTCGCCCTGGGGTCTTCATATCCGCAGAGAAAGAAATGCAATCCCCCCCAACTCACCCCTTCCAAACCTTGCCCATGCTACGCTTTGAACAAAAACAACGTACCTTTCAATCTCAACACAGACCCCCCCTTCCGCAAATCCCACATGTCGACGTGCCCATCCTGCCCAGCCGTGCACACGAGGCTCTCGTGCCCGTCAAACACGCGCATCACCGTATGCGGCGTCGGCCACGCCGCGACGGGCCCATCAAGTCTCCCCGGGTCAAGCAGCCACAGCTGTTCGCTGGACGATGTGGCCAGCCCAGCCGCCACCTGCTGCAGGTCAACAACGTAGACCGTGTCGGTGGTGGCGCTGAAGCGGTGCTGGGCAATGTTGGAAAGAGTGTACATTGCGTTGGGGGCCGTGAAGACGACCCGAATAATGGAGTGATGATTGGTCCTGGGCCCTGAGACTTGCGGGTTAGGGGTGCAGCGCAGGTGGTCTTGTGAAGGAATTGCCCATCGAGTGAAGCTTGGTGTTTTTTTTTGGGGTCGCGCTTTTTTTTTGGTCTCTTTTCTACAATACGTCGTCGCTGTGCTGCTGACCCACGTTTGTATATATCGGTTGACGCCACGTTCTTGACAACATGCATGGACGCGTAGACAGAAGTGGAAGGTTTACAAATGGGTTACGCCCATCAATGCTATTCTGCTGTTTTGTAAAATACAAAAGCATGGTCCAGCGTCGCTCTCATCGTACACCTGCCATGTCGTCCAGAAGTTGCCCCCGCAGGCCTCCGACAACATCATCCGGCCAGATAGGGAGATTTTGCCGCACCGCGCTTTTTGCCAAACCAACGCCCCAGAGTGTGTAAAAGAAAGAAGAAGGAATCAAGAGGTCAAAATGCCCGCTGCTATGTATGATGCCCCCACCAGCTTCCACACCGAAAATCACACCCGAGATGGCCCGTCCTGCCCGTTCATCGATCGCTCGTTGACGCCCCGAAATGCCCTTTTGCCAACTTCGTAGCTGCTGATCATGATGGCACAGGCGGGCGCCACCTTCAGGGTGCGCGGTATCCATCCCTTCCACAGGCCCTGGGCCCCTTCTGTTCTGAAAATGTGCCATAGCAGACGCATCATATTCATCTCCTCGGGCACGTGCGCCTTGCCGGCAGCACCGGCCGGGGCGTCTCGATAGACCTGAGTGCGTGTTTTCCCGACATCAAACGGCGTGGTGATGATGGATGCGAATGTGCCCGACAGCGCGCCGGCCGTGAAAGAGTCCGTCAGCGTTTCCATGTGGTTCTCTTGACTTTGCGACCGCCGTCTCGCGCTTGATCGTGACTCGCTACGTCCCGGCGACCGCCCGCGACGCTCATCCCGCATGTCCGTCAGGCCGGCCCGGATCGATTCGTATCCCCACCAGTAGAGGCCCGAGAATGGCACATCACGCCACAGGGTCAGGCTCAAGCCTCTCCATAGCGAGTGATAACCGTGCGACGCAACCATGTCCCGCACGCCTTTGAACGTCTCCGTGAGATGGTTGGATCCGGACGAGCTCGAGGCTGCTTGCATCCTGGTGCGGAACAACTCGATGGGCCCGACCGCCGTGGCGGCAAGGATTCGTGCGCTGGATCCAGCCAGAAGCGGTGCATTGTCACTCGAGAACCTGGACAATGGGCTCGAGGGGTTGTATCGGAGCCAGTCGTAACCAGTAAAATAGATGATGTTGGCGGGGATCGTCATCAGCAGAGTGGGTGACAGGCCTCTCCACAACGTGGTGAATCCTTCGTTGCGAGCAATTTTGCGCAAGCCATCGAGCGTCGAGTTGTACGTCTTCTGCTGCACTTCCTGAACCGCACAATCAGGTGCCAAGGCGAATGAAGGTGGTACGATAGGGCTTCCGCCTCGTGGAACCGCAACGCATAGCTGGCCGGAGTCACCTTGGAAAAACACCTCCCGACAGCAGGCTGTGACTCCGAGCTGAGCTGTCTGCGTTGGCGTCAGGCGACTGGTTCGCAGCGCGAGCTTCGAAAAGTCCACCGACGATGAAGGCGTCGTTTGCGATTGTAGCCGGACACGGACGACATCGAGGGGGGTGACTATGCGCATCAGCGTCAGCGTCACAAAAATCACGAGTAATAAAAATTCAGCCGCCCATGAACTTACCTAGTAATGACGTAAACAAGCTCCCAGACGTGGCTGATATCATCTTTTGTGAGGCCGTGATATCCGGCAACGGACCATCGCTTCCGTTTCCTGCATCGAAAGCAGGAGCTGCAATAATGACATCGTCGTCGGCCCCGAGTAACCGTTCGTGATTTTGTCCTTCGGGTTTCAGTCTCGTCGTGGCCATCACCACCTCAGCTCGGGCCGTCGCCCGGAGGTCGTCGGAGAAAACGAACACGATCGCAAAATCAACAAAAGTCGACAATCAAGCTCAGAAAAAAAGCTTCCCAGTAATGTCAAAATATATGTGGAAAAATTTCGTTGTCCCACAAGGTTCAAAGGCGCGGAGGATGCAGGTGGGAGGAAAGTAGGGGTCGTGTGCGACTGTCGAGGTCATAGAGGTTGATTTTGGCTGGAATTTTGGAAATGCTTTTGCCTCCCGCAGTCGGAGGTTGCGGGCTGAACACCGCGTTCTGGCTCGCTGACTGGGGGTCTAGTGTGTCGCGGCAAAGGGCGTATTTGACGGAGCTCCGATGATGTCAAGGACCGATGCGTGCTCTGATTGGTCATCATGTAGTGCGCAGGGCTACGGATCTTATCGATAGACCACCACAAGCCGTACCGTGTATCCACTTTGCCATCCTTTTTTTTTTCTTGATCCCGAATACTTTGGCCAAACGATTTTACGCAGCGAGTCTGCGAGCAAGTCTTCACGCAATGCGGTAAGTGTTGCATTGTCGTCCATGTCCCATACCAAGTCTAATGCGTCTGCGCTTCTAGTATCGAAGACTGCTTCTACTGCGGTCGCCCGACCTACCCCAGCAAGGGCATCGTCTTCAACCGACTAGATGGTATTCTTCCCCCCCCAGCTCCCCTCATCCACGCCTCTGCTAAACCAGGACAGGCAAATCCTTCCGTTTCTGCCGCTCAAAATGCCACGCCAACTTCAAGATGAAGCGCAACCCCCGTAAACTCAAATGGACCAAGGCGTACCGCAAAAACGCTGGCAAGGAGATGGTCGTCGATAGCACCCTCCTCTTTAATGCGCGCCGCAACGAGCCCGTCCGTTACAATCGCGAGCTCGTCCAGAAGACACTCGTGGCGATGCAGCGCATCAGCGAGGTCCGGTCTCGTCGCGAGCGCGTCTTTTACAAGAATCGCATGGCTGGGAAACGGGAGCGCGAGCTGCTCGCCGCGAGGGAGTTGGTTGCGAAGAATCAGCACTTGTTGCCTCGTATGCGGGGGAGTGAGAAGAAGCGTCTCGCCGAGTTGGCGACCGCGCAGGGCGTGTCTGTGGAGGAGCTGGAGGCTGAGCATCTGGAGACGGCGAAGAACGACACCAAGTTGTTTGGAGGCGAGAAGAGGAAGCTCAGGGTCAGGGTGGATGGCGGCGTTGAAAACGACAACGAGATGGACGTGGACTGATTTTCATGGCGATGGGCTCAGTCAACACTTCTCTGCGGGCCATGGCGTGTCGTTATTCGGAGTCGGTTCCACCAGTGGTGCTGCCTCGAGACAGCACGAGCTTATTGCTGCAGCGTGGCAAATTTGTTTTCATTGATATGGCGTATCGGGACGACTTTCTTTATTCCTTCTCTTCTGCACGAGTGTTATGCGAACGTGACATTCGCGTCGTATGGGTCCAATAATGGTTGTACGTCCGGGCAACGAGAGCACTTTGAGCTGGTTATGGCTGCCATGAATTCCAAGTCTCTTTCGTGGCCACGGGCTCTTCAGAGTCCCAAAGGCCATCCGAGGAGTCACAAGATGAGTGCCGGTCCTAGTGAAACCTTTTCAAATCTATTCACCATGGCCGTAGCTCCCGACCCTGCTGAAGATGAAAGCCTTGTCGTGCTTCAGCGTGAACTCGGCCCAGTCGTCCGTCATCCGATTGTAACTAAAATGACTCCGCCAAACGACCTTGTTATTCTGAGCCCCTTTACCCGCCGTTCGCAACGACAGGTCCATTCTAAACATATACTTCGGGTCATGCGACTCCGACTCCACCGTCAGATCACCTTCTTGGCCAGCCTCGCCGTCCCTTTCAGCCCTCTTCTCGCCGACGGCCGAGAGACGCCATCGCGCCTTGTATGCCTTTAGCACAACAGCCGAGGGGAGATGCGCAAGCGTCTGGTCCCGGTGCAGGAGAAACAGGTCCCGCGTGAGATAGTGCACTACGTCACTGGGCTCTGTAGTCGTGAGGAGGCTAATGGCGGTGCCATCGCGGAAGAAGCGCAAGTATCGGTAGTACGTGACAATGTGGATGGGGGCTCCTCCCCACGTCGCCTGGTTGGTGGACGCCTGGCCGGTGCGCACGTAGTTGACCGTGCTGATGTAGCAGCCGTTGAAGCGAATACGGGGCCTTGAGCGGAACATGTGTTTCCAGGACGAAAAGGGCCGCGGGATCAGCGACTTGGTCGTGGCGATGCTCTGTCGGACTCTGTCCGCGCCTGAGGTGACGGGCTTGCCGTCTTCGGGGTGGTCTTCCGTGTACCACAAGTCGCTCCAATCGAGCGCCTTGTTCCAGTCATGGTGCATGCCTGTGAAACCGAAGCGGTCGCCCAACGAAACAGCTCGCCATATCTGGTCTTCCATGGCGACGACGTAGGCTAGTGCCTTGCAGACGAGCGACAGCCGGGCAAAGTCCGCGACGTCTGCGGCTGCGACGTCTCGCATGACGTGGACGAGAAGCTCACTGGGAAGACTGGTAATGAGGCACAGTGGAGGGGGATCGCCCTCAATCTCGGAAGGTGCCGGCTCAATTTGGCAATTGACGAACGAGGCTATAAGCTCATGAGTAGGTAGACGTGCCGGTTCTGCAACTTGCTGAGGGGGCGCCGTCTCATTAGATGAAGGGGCGAGCCTTGACGTCTTGGGCTGTGCCGCGGCGGTCGCTGGTTTGGAAGCCTGAAAGCCCTGCGGGAAATGCTTCTCGCGGTATCTACGGTCTACCCCGTGATCAAGCTGCCATGATCAGCAAGGATTTTCCGGAGCAACGGGCCAAAGAGGCACTGTAGGTAGGCTCTGCACCTACTCTGTATGCTTTGCGATAGAGCTTCAAGCTTTCTCCCATGTTTCCCTCGGCCTCCTTTTCCATCGCCTCCTCGTAGTGGTCCAGTGCTGAAACAAGCTCCTTTCCAGGTTCCCGGGATATTGCCAGCCCATCGAGGGAACGGACCAGTGTCGTCGAGTCGCCATCAAAACTCCGAGTTGGCCGTTCTGCGTGGTCCTCATCTGATCCAGCCGCCTGCCTCCTTGTTCGCGTAGGTGATGGAGGCTGCGCTTTGGGCCATCTGGATGTTGCGGCGGTGGTGAGGGCAGGTCCAGAGGCCCGAGATGATGTCCCCGATTGCTCGTGACGACGTCCAGGGGCCGACTCACCGTGTTTTGTGCGCACTTCGGAGAGCCACTGTTGTCTGAAGGACTCCAACTCTGGGCCCAGTCCATTTGCTGAATCCATCAATGGCTGACAAGGGTTTCATATGTAGGGTCCACGATGAGTGCGCAGTCATAAGGTCCGAGAAAACGAGAGATAGAGGTTGTTGCGGAGGCGGAGATGGCAGCAGTCAATGTTCTATCCACAGTGTTCAGGCTCCAGGATGATACTCGGGTTGCCGTTGAGCACCCGTGATTCCCAAGTCCAGTACGGAGTACTTGCGCGGCAATGCGTCGTCTTGCGAGAGTTGCAATGACGATTGCTTGTCAGCTGAGCGCGCCAACTCCTTTGCATGGACTAGCGCAGCGTCCAAGCATTGGTGGGGCGGGGGGGCTCGATATGAGACAGAATCCTACATCCAGCACTCCGGAATTACCAAGACTTGGCTGGCGATACAGTGACTCGTCATGAGGACGTGACAAAAGTTGTCATCGTACTGAGTAGATTGTCTTCTCTTCAATTCTGTCTAACTTTCGCTCAAATTGGATGCGAACGGAGTACTATGTAATGTAAATGGTTTGAAGGTTATATGATGCCACGCGGTTTGATACATGTCATGAGCCTTGAGTAGGCCAGATGGGCTGGACCTATTTTTGAAAAAAAAAAAAAAAATTGATAAAAAAATGTATAATAGATAAGAAGGGAGAAGAAAAAAGCCAGAACAGGCCGAAAGAGGTGGCAACATGCAATATTGCCAATGGCGCTGAAGGCAAGTAGCCCCGAGCATTACGATGAAGTATCGGGAAACTGTGGAAAATTCGCTGTGGAGGGTATCTGAGAGGAATGATGGAGAGGAATGGCGAGATAAGGAAAGGAGGCGGGCGGCGTCACAAGCACGACGGCAATCTACCCCTCAACTCGATGAGATCAGACAAATCATCTCATCTGATTCGGCGACCATCTAGGAATTTTGGGCTGTTCGAGCTGTAATAGCGATCATTGTGCTGCATTGCTTTTCTCGCTTCGAATGCGGCCTTTTCTTCTTCGTCCAGGCTGAAGGCCTTCTTGAACCAGCCGAATGCACTCTTCTTCTTTTTGAGGGTGTCGTGTCCTGCTCGAGACTTTGCAGTCCGTGGCCGCGCATCGTCGTCGTCGTGCACAGCGTTGGTCACATTTTGCAGCATGCTCATGCCTCCCAGCGCAGACGGTCGGTGTCGCAGGTTCCCGTAAGAAGAGGCATGAGCACCAACTGCTGTGTGTGGGCGTTGTTGGAGCGGCGAATGCGGTGATGCGCGCACGGGGCGATAATACTGTTGTTGATCGGATCGAGGAGAGTGCGTGAATGCCGGTCGCCGCGGGGGCGACAAGCTATGATCGGACGATGCGGGCAAGGTGGCGGATTCGCCATCCGAGCCATACGCCGAGTCAAATGGATTGTACTGCGTCGTGCGCGGAATGGCAGAACTGGACGATGGACCTTGCGCGGGGACATCTCTGAAGGTGCGAGAAGGAATATGTATCGCTCCTGGGGGAACCGTCTTCTGCGCGACTCTGTTACGGATAGATGCCTTGCGTTGATGCAACCCGTGTCCGCTGACGCCGAGCGGATTCTTCGGCGCTGAGGGTGGCTGCTGCTCCGGTGTCGGCCCAACGGTCGTCGAGATGACCCGGGAAGATGGCGTTGGCGATGGGCCTGTTTCGAGAGGCTTGGGAGAATACGTGTGGGGCTGCAGGACGTACAGAGACTCCTCACAGGACGAAGGGCTGCGAAGGGCATCGTTGGCAAGTTTGCTGTCGTGCTTCGACTGAGACGGCACTGCCGAGGAAGGCGCTCTGCTCGAGCGCTGGCTGCCAGACTTGGCATCGGCATCCAGTCGAAAATCCGAGCGAGACGGAGGTAGAAGAGGCAGTCCTCCAGGAAGTGGAAAATCCTCCTCGGGGTTGATGTCAAAGGTACTCGTACTTCCTGTCGAAGTCCCGAGGCTTTGAACACTGGAATGCGGCTGATGTGTCGGCACGCGATTCGAGAGCCGAGACGAAATACCGGACTTCATTGATAAAGTGTTGGAAATGCTGCCGCCACGCGAGCCGAGTGACGGGACTGTGAATGGCTGGATGCTGGCCTGCAGAGTCTGGTCAGTCACCCGAAAGGAAAGCTGGCCCAAGTGACGCTACTTACCCATGTTCTACGGCTGACCTCACCAGCTTTCTTCTCCATCTCGCCGATGATAGTCGAAAGCCGGCCGATCATGTTGCTCGCTTCTTGTGCTCGATCGCTCATCTCGTCGAATGCGGTCAGCCATCCCTCCGTGTTGCCCTTCATGGCATCGAAAATGTCGGCAACATCGGGTCGTTCTGTTCTCCAAGATGCATTCTGCTCGTCATTGAGCCAACTAGTAAAGGCTGCCGTCGAATTCAGTCCAGCCTCAATGTCCGTCTCCCATTGCTTCAACGCGGCGCTGGTCCTCGATATGACGTGATCGATCTTTTGGTTGCCCTCGATGATCTCGAGGCGAAAATTGCGGTCTTCCAGAAGCTGTTCGAAGACCTGCACATTGGCCAAGGGGAGCTTCAGATGCTCGATTCGTCCGGTAAGATCATCGGTCGCTTGTCTCAAATCTTCGAGAGCCACTTCGAGGAACTCGTCCACTTCGTCGATGTGGCTCTGGAGAATATTGACAACTTGGATATTGCTGTTGGCCATGCCATTGAGCAGTAGATAGACACCGAACGAGATTTGAGCTATCAGTTTGACCAATTCGTGTTGTTCTTGGCCGTTTCGGAATCGCCATTTTACATCAAAAGGCTCATCATCCCGATCTTGGGACATGAGAGCTTCTCGACGTTGCAGAGCATCTAGCTTTCGAAGTTTTGGTTTGTCCCCCGGTGAGGCATTCGTAGCCTCGTCCAGCGATTCCGCAAAAGCTTCCTGGAACGACGGTATGGGATGTATCGGGATGTTCTGGGGACAAGATACCGGCGGCACGTACTTTGGCTCTGCAAGTTCCTCTGGCTCATGACGGACATCAATGGTGTCTTCGGGTTTCGGGTGCCCAATCTCGACACTGGGGGCAATGCCGGTCGACTCGGGGCCGAACAGTGAGATGCGCAGCCCATCGCCTCCCAAGTTGAGTGGCGGCAACTGGGTTGATGTCATGGCTTTGCAGATTGTGTCACCTCTGTTGCTCAAGATACGCCAAGACGTCCTCCCAGACAAGGTGCGCCGGCGACCGAAGAGCGGCTTTCAGTGTCGAGCTTGCGACGGTGCGATAAATCAGAACGCAGCAGCGTCAGAATGCCAGCCCAGACGGCGAAAACTGCATGACATCCTGCTCCGTCTGCCTGTCGCACAAAGGTCTTCCGAGTTGGTGGAGGACGAATGGCGGCCTTGGACAAATCGCGTAGGATGGGTCTACGACTCGGAGCTGCACAGGGTCAGTCTCCCGCCGGGGTGAGACAGGGCTTCCAGACGAGCGGACCTGGGAGCAAGTCGTTGGGCCTGCGAGTACGTAATACTGCGCCGTAGTGGTGGGTGGTGGTTGTGGTGGTGTTGGTGGTGATGGTCGCTGGCGATTTGAGGCCGATCGATACCTTGACTCCAACAGAGTGGACGCTGGGAGGTTATTCTCAGCAAGACGCGGTTGATCTGCCAGCAATGCCCGTGATGGCGGTAAGGAGAAAGCAGAGAGTTCAGGATGGACAGGAGGTAGAAAATAGTTGCGACTGCAAAGCCAGAAAAGGTCAAGACAGGTCAAGACGGGCTCGGGCACCGCCGCCCACGTGAACCCCTACACCAACAAACCAAACCATGCACCCATTCATGGGGCCTGGATGGAGAGTGCGAGCAGGATCGAGCTTTGCTGCTTTGAGAAAAGTGGCCACGGGTATTGGCTTGTTCTCAGAGGCCCGCGACCCTTTTCCGCTGGTACCAATACCAGAAAGCCCAGCGTCGGCAAGCTTGGGACGGCCAGTGTGTAGCGCCACTACAAAGGTCGACTACTGAATCGAGACCCTCTAGCGGAGTGCAGGCCAAAGGGGGGCGCGTCCCGAACATCTGAGATCTCGATGGGCAGCTTGCCTGTTTGCGCGCCACGCAAGAAGCTGAAAGGGCTGCGCATTCGTGAAAGGAGCGAGCACGGTGTTGGCGACGGGAAGTCACTCAACAATGACAGGAAAGCCATTGGGCCAACAAAGACAGGATTCAAATATTGACTGGCTGCGTTTGTCTGCCTTGCTCCTGCTCGCTCGCTCGCTGATATTGGGCGGGGCGGGGCGTCAGTGTGGTGGTCGCTCCTGCCTGGACTGGCAGCCGGGAGCGCTGCCCCTCGTCGTCAAATCGTTGTTGGGCCGTCTAATCGCGTTGTGCTGACAGGGCTGCACTGCAATCTCGAAGACGCACTTCCGTACCGCATGCCTACCGACTGAAGCGCACGGAGTTCCCCTTCCAGGAATTGCAATCTTACCGCTGCCATGGCCAGTTGGTTCGTGTCGTTGGCCCGCTCCATTGTCGTGGCAATCGACCGAGTTTCGTGACCCTGCTCTCCAGCCATTTCTGACATTGCGAGTTGCCGCAGGTCCGTCGACCACACAAAGCCCTTTCAAGCACACCAGGACCACACAGCACGGCCTGGTGTTTGCTTTGCTAGTCGACCGCAGGCTGTCAGCAGAACCTCCGTGCCATCTGTGCTCGGCTTCTTCGCCCCACCGGTCTTGCCCGGGGATGGTTGCACACCCAACTCGGGCCGTTAACCCTTTCCTGGCCCGTCTGCCGGCTACGCGCGCCTGCTCCATCCTGCACGTTGCAGCGTGATGGAGGTGCGTCTCTCTGCAACGTCGTCCAGTTTGCGTGGCGCGATTTTCACCAATTGGGCGAGACAGCTCCACCTTCTGGCCTGGGCACTGCTCGAATCCTTGAGCGCTGTTCGTGCTCTCTCTCGCCTCTTTTTCATAGCGGCACATTTCGTGGAGTACCTTGGCGAATCTGCACGTCGCCCGGAGCGCAGGTCGTCGCAGGTTGTCGGTGTCGACGATGGAGACCTGGTCTCGGCCTCCGAAGTTCTTTCTCGTTTACGGGCTGTACTTCATCAAAATGTCACACACACCTCGTGTTCTCGTCCAAGATTCGTTGACCGACCCGCCGGCCAGTCTGGCGGAAGGGGTGCCTGAACGCGCTTTCTGTGATGCTCGCCGGCTCTCCGTCAACAAGCAGGTGCGCGGCATGCGCCCGAGAAGACCGTCCATAGTTGCAATGCACAGCACATTATCCTGTCGATCCTCCGATAGCACCCCTTTGCAATGAACTCCTTTTTAGATATTGCTTCCCGCCGAACCCAAAGTCGTTCGATGTGGGGGACGTGGTACCCTGTGAGCCGATGCGAGACACAGTTCTTTCAATACGCAACGCGCCTATATTATACGACCCCCCGGAGCAGAAGAATGCCCCCAAACGTGCCCATCCATCCAGACAAGTAGCGCGAGAGCCCGCTGTCCTGATGAATGTTGAGGAGCTGAGGGCAAATCCTTGATTGAGCAGAATGATCATATCCGCAGTTGCCTGTGCTACAGCCCACCGTCGCCCTCGTGGGACATCCGACGGAATAGTGCATGCAATTGAAGATGCGTCATACAAAAGGTCGACTCGTCAAGTTAGCAGCCGTGTCATGGTCGGTACGGGTTCTCGGAGGGGAACGTCCGTCTGACGAAAGCCTTTTGACCTAGTTATCCGCGGAACATTCGTCTGGCTGATCGGCAGCCGATCCTCGACGCCATCCCGGCGCACGGACAGCATCAAGCACGCGCGGCCGCAAAAGTGACTCTGGCAGGGAACGTTTGCAGTTCTGATACACGCCAGAAGCAAACCCAACTCGCAAGCATCTTGAACTTGCCGTGTTCCTTTTGAAGTCAGATCGGTGCAATAATGGTTTCGGCACGCATCCTATTGATCGACAGCAATGCACATCTCAAAATAAGCAACGCATTCAGCTCCACCCGGGAGGGCAAATGGTGGTGGTGGTACCACCGTTCGGGACTCAGGAACGGGCAGGGACGCCGTAGTACACGTGTCGCGACAGGGGATGAGTTCTCCTAGTGCTCCTTTGACAGCCAAGCTTCGGCTAACGCGGATGCCCCGACCTAAGTAATTGATTGTCGCTTCTCAGAAGGATTCATATCAGTCGAGCGCTCGGCATAAGGTACTGCGCCGTTCTATGATCAGCCTCTATGCATTTCTGGGCAACGTCGGGCGACTTGGCGATCGATCAGCAGGGATCACGCAGCAATCCAGCAAAGGAAGAAAAGGAAATCCTCGTATCCCGCAAGGCGTGGAAAGCCCGTCTGGCGGTGCGCGAGACAGATTTTCGAACCTACCGGCAACGCAGGCAGGTTCGAAGTGTCTGCCGCGTGCCATGCGTTTTGGGACAATCGTTCTAGATTCATATTAGTATATATATTGAAATACTGTATCATGTGATCATAATCCACTCCCCTACAATGCCTGCCTAAACAAGCATTCGTCTTCCGTAGTATAGTGGTCAGTATGCAAGCTTGTCACGCTTGAGACCCGGGTTCAATTCCCGGCGGGAGAGTAGGTGTAGTCCGTACGTCGTTCTTTTTTATACCTGAAAGGTACAAACAGACGTGTGCTCCAGGCAAGCGCTTCCACGCAGTCTCCTGATCTCTGACTAACCGTGCACGATGCATGACCTTGCCCGTGATCATATTTATCACGGAACGAACATCACGGAAACAAAGGGAGTCTGCGCACAATGACAAATTTGCCGGATCCAAAGCCAGAAGGAGGATTTTCCATTGTCTTCATGTGCTTGATCACATATATCACAGAGAGCGAAAATGATGCCAATCAATGCTGCGAAATTCTGCGATCAAACTGCCTAAATGCACCATGGTTTTTCTTCTCTATGAGCAAACAACAAATACACCCGCATCCGTGACGTAAACCATAAAATCCTGTTAGGGCGAGAAGCAGTTTCTGGCCTTTGAGGACGTACGCTGAGGTATTGCGATTGGTCGACAACCATGATGACAGCAGCAAATTGTCAGCGACGCAAGCAAATCGGACCTATCGGAGAATAATTGAAGCTTTGGACCATTTTGTCATTGTTACAAATGAATCTAGGCACAACGACAGGCAGTCTGCATCTTCGCCCGCGCGCCATTCCACGATGCGATGAATCTTCATCAAAATATCATTTCGCGGGCCAAGTAATCCCACCAATGGAGTTCTAGACGTACGTGGCTTACTGCACCTGACGGGGGTTGATTCATCATGATGTGTCAGACGTGGCGGGAAAGCGTGCAGCTGCGGATGCGACACCCCGCTTGATTGAGTCTGGGGGGGTGATTAAGCATAGACAAATGCTTACAGGTGCTTGCTTGTTGCGAGTAGTCACTCGCATAGGGCGCAGGGGCTGTTGCTCGTTGGCGTCGTGAACGGAAATCATGGTACAGGGGATCCGTCAGCTGCGGGATATACCAAGACTGTATAAATATGGTTGTGTAGGTCGTCAACAGTGACGTACGAATCAAGCAGCATTCATCGGTGTCCTTGCTCCAGCTAGCAGTATCTGTCTCCGTCATGAAGCTTCTGCAAATTGTGTCAGTGGGCGTGACCGCCGCAATGGCATCTGCCAGTACCGCCTCTTCCAGTGGTAGGATCCCAGGTAGTCAAACGCAGTGTACTAGTCAACACTGACACAACCTTGCCAGGTTTCAAATTCGAGCGGCTTGATAAGAACGATTCCGTGAGTGGCCGCCTGGGCCCTTGACAAGATCCGGATTCTAACTCCCATGACAGCTTTTACTTGTCGTGGACCACCAAGTCGGCTTGTTTCATCTCGCCAGGGACTTTGATCCCACTCTGTACCGGGACCAGATCATGGCTCACGCCGCGCTCGGCAAGGTCTTTGACCTCCCCGTGCTATTGACCACTTCGGCTCAAACCGGTATGCTGTCCATCAGACAAGACCCCCCCCCCCCCCAACGCACGCTGTGAAGAAAGAGGCTGACGACGTGTATTTGCTTCGCAGGCCCAAACGGGCCGCTCCCCCGCGAGATTCTAGAAATGCACCCCCACGCCCAGCTCATCCAGAGACAAGGCGAAGTCAACGCGTGGGACAACGAAGAGTTCCGCACCGCAGTCAAGGCGACCAACAAGACGCAGATCATCATCGCGGGCATCACCACCGATGTCTGCACCACGTTCCTGGCCCTATCCCTCCGCGAGGCCGGGTATTCCGTCTGGGCCAATGCGGAAGGCTCCGGAACGTCGTCTACTTTCGTGCGCGACATTTCCAACGACCGCATGGCTCGTGCTGGCGTGCACGTCGTGAGTCTCTTCTCTATCGCGGCGGATCTCATGAGGGACTGGAGGAGTCGGCCGGGGGCGAAGGAGATGGTTCCCTGGTTCGATATCTATTTCCCACTTTGGGGCTTTCTTGCCCGAGGGCACTATGCGGCTGTGAAGAACGGCACTGTTCAGCCTGGAGAGGGGGTCGACGCCTGAAGATGCGCCGGGAACTTGGCAGTGCAAGGGTGATGCGTATGAGGAACTGGGATTGTGTGTGTGCATTCCCTTACGGGCTGCGGAGAGACAATCGTGTGGGTGATGAAGCGATGAATTCATGTCGAGATGATGCGCTCAGCCTTGAATCTTTGATCAGCCGCGATTATTTGAAATACCAATTGGTCTTGCCTCCAACATGACCTAGTAGACAGACTGCATGGATCGCAGTAGCTCGTCGCACCACGCCATTGTTCTAGTTACTCCGTCAGAGCTTCAAGACCAAAATTTTTCTCAGTGGTTCGACGAGCCAGATGCCATGGCTGCTCTGCGCCATCACGCAATGCGGTCGCTCGCTTGAGCAAGTCTTCTGGTAAAAAAGCCGACTCTTGGCTTGTGGCTGATCAAGGAATTCTCGCGGACGGGGTCGTATGCCAGGATGCCTGCACGACTTCTGCCCGAGCGCTAGGCCTGAATCAAAGCAAATGCAAGTATACTAGAGTAAAAGTCTCTTCAGGATGACCGGACGTGAAAATGCGTCAAGCACGTACACATTCGTCCTTCAAATGGAACAACGATCCAGTCAGCAGTAGAGCCGCGATATGCGGAAATAGGATCAGCTGTCAGAAACGTCGCGAGAAGACCGACGATAAGCGGTACTAGCTTCGTTGAGTGGCGGAAGCCAGGCTCGATCAGCTCGTCAAATAGAGCAAAGCGAAAGATGTGACTTATACAACAGCCAACAAATGAGATGGCAAGCGACTCATACAAGTCGTAAGCATGATATCATGTCGCTTCTTTCTCTATCGGGATCAAGACCAAGTGTCGCAAAACGATAGAATCGATCGCGGTGATGAGGGGCTTGAAAAGACCAAAAAAGCCTTTTTGACACGCAAATTTGTCGCCCATGACCGAAATATTGCTCAGCTCCCGCAGCACATCTCTCGTCGTCGTGCACACGTAGAGTGTCTCGGAGCACTTGGCCGCTTAGTGATAAGGCTCGCACAAGCTGACCGGTGGCATGAGCTGAAGGCATGGGGCGTTGACGGCGAGCAAGCAGTCACCATTTCGCTTTATTATTTTGATGATCTCGGGGTAATAATACTGGAGCTCCACATCAATGTACCTACGTGGCTCACCCCTTTTGGTGGTGACAAGATCTTCACTTTGGTGCCCGAAAAAAACAGGCATTGAGACAGTTATAAGCATCACCTGGGCTAATGATAGCCGTAAAGCTCTGACCAGCGATGCTAAGCTCCTACCACAAATGAGGTTGAGCCGCGTAGGTAGTCAACAGCCATGGCAAGCAAGCCTGCGGTGCATCGGATGAAATCTTATCACAAGATGCGAAGGCTCATGATGAGATGATCTAGAACAACGTTCTTGCTGTGATGAAGCGTGTAGCGAATGAATGAATGGCTAGGTGGGCACGAAAGGCAGTCTATTGCGTCTAGACTAAAGCTGGCCGGCCCTGTGATCAAGCTTGTCTCTGGACCGAGTTATGCATTATCGACTTATCATTTGACCAAGTGGACGCCGAAGACCCACCGAGTCGCCAGTGAAGTATCTGAACCCTTACGCTTGGGGAGCACTCAACGAACGCAAAGACGAAGTGCCATCTCGAAGTGTATCAAATAGAAGGGCCGCTTCTCCGTTGTCTAAACCCTGAGGCACTCTACACCAGTTTTGTAGCCGGAACGTCAGGCAAAGCCTCGCTGGCAGGTGTGCTTTCCTTGGTGAAGTCCAAATGGTCTACAAAAGACAGCACCCTCAATCGCCACACGTACATGTTGTGCAGGTCGGCCCGCCATCCAGCTTCGGAAATATTATGGCCTGTAATCAGAATCATCATGAAAAAGGACTCGATGAGGCTGGGCGGGATGTTGCACAGGAGCTGGCCCGTGGTGGTCCATTTCATGGCGCTGGCACCTAGAATGAGGCCGATGACGACGAGAATGCCGATCACAACAGTCGCCTCGTGTGCACAGATGATGCCCATCTTATTGGAGAGTCGGTAGTTGATGGAGCTGAGGTTGACGGCAGTCTTATCGGGCATGGGAACGCGAATTTCGTCCGAGAGGGCCACATCGTCGAGTTTGGCATCCTCGAGTGCCGTTTCCTCGTACTGATGAAGGCGCTGCTGAACGTTCCGAAGCACAAAGCCGTCAACGAGACCAACTAGACCAGCGTAAGTGCCGATGAGAAGCCACCAATTGTCATTCCAATTCATGATGGGACCGATGGCGATCCACACGATCATGACGATGATGAGAAGGGCAATCCCGACCAGTGTGCCAACGACATCAGCATAGTAGAAGATGACGCGCTGGAGCCGGTTCACTTTGGGCCCAGGGATGACAACGGTCGGATTCTCCTCGACGTCCTCAGTCATGAGGCGAAGCTTCAGCTCGACCTCGGAATCCACCTCGAAGATTGCATTGAGACACTTGCCCACGTACGCGTCGTGTCTTTCGCGGATGTTGGCCAAGAAAGCAAAGATCAAGACCATCAGAGCTGAGGTGGCCGAGTTGATGTACAGCTGCCAGCGGTCGCTCCAGCCACAGTAGTGACCAAAGCCAAGCCAAATGAAGATGCAGACCCAGTACATGCAGATTGTGCCGAAGTGGCCGAGAAAGGCGGCGAAGCAGTTGGAGATCCTGCTTGTCATGTTCTCGGCAGGGAGGTCGCTGCCAAATTTGGACGGCGTGGACGTCGCATAATCACGCAGTGGCGCTGGTTGCAGCTGGCCAGACGCAAGGATCTGACGAATCATCCTCTTCTGGCTGACTACGCGTGATCGCAGGTTGGCAGCCACACTGATTTGTCTCTCGTATCCGTTCAGCTGTTGCCGCATGAGCAGAGAATCGAAGAGATAGCTGATGACGGCCTGGATGTCGGAAATGAGTGCCGTCCATTTCTCGTCCTCGCCATAGCGAATGCCTGTCAGTGCCCAGACCAGCAGACCAGCAACAATGAAAAGGAAGACGGGCTCCGAGCCAGAAGCTCTGACAGTGACATCCAGCCATCGATCCAGCCTGCCGGGTTTGGACGGAGCTACATATCCTGTTACATTTCCGGCCTGTTCTGCCATGTCAAGACCCTTGGCGACGATGACAGACTTGTCGCCCAGGGCGCTTATTCCGTGTGGCACATGCTGCGTAGGAGCACTGTCCGCGATGTCATCCTTGGACCCGGGGGCCGAGAGAACGTTGATCAGACGCCTGACAATGCTTGGCATTTTGGTACACTGTTGCCTTCTTTCGCGTTCGAGATGCAGTGTTTTTTGTTTCTTTTTCAGTTTCGTTTTCTTTCTGGTCCTCTGTCCGAATTGACCCGAGATGGTGTTCCCCTCTCAGGTTATGGCGGCCACAGTGTTTCGGTAGCTTCAGCAGCTTTCAGAATAGTCGTGCCCGAACGAGCATAGCAGTGAGAGGATGTGAAGTTCGCCAGCTTTGCGACGAAGTCGTGGCGACGGGAGCCACGTAGTGCTTTCAGAAGAATTGCCGATGCAGGAGCTGCAACAGGAAGGATGATTGCTTGGGTCGAGGTCGGTCCTGCAGAGATCACGTCGCTGCTGATATCTGTAAGTGAAGATAGAGTCGAGAGATGCCAAGAGCGGGAATTGCGATGCCAAGAGATTGTATTGTTACGCCACTGCTGCAGGACCATGCAGCCTTTTATAAACTACATGTACTAGCTCGATGCAAGGTCTGGTGTTACTGATTCACGCGTTTGCGGCATTTTCCTAGTGCCGCCAACAGGCGCAAAAGGCAGGAAGGGGGGGCTGGCGCCTGCTTCTGACGGCCCTGGACCCGCCATTCAGACTTTTTCGTGGCCATTTTGCCCTGCCTAGCGACTGCCTCCCAGGCGTCCACGGATTCAAGCCTGACATGAAATTTGTGCTCTCATTTCAGCGCCACATTCGAGGAAGCAAAAGTCAAATAGTCTGGCGACACTGATGCGAAAATCGGGCCAGGAACGACAAACTTCCCCCGCTGCGCCCCCCCCCCCCCGATTGCTCCATGCCCGTCTCAACATGACAGAAGGGAAAAAATTTCATCGAACAGGTCTAGATCGTTGGATCAGCCGCCCCTTGAACAGCGCAAGAGCGCATCCACCTCAGCGAAATTGTCTCGAGCGATCTTTTCCCGTGCCGTCGTGCCGAATCGTGCTCCACCCAAACACTTTCCCAAACAGCCGCCAGGTCTAGACGTGGAGAGTAAAGAGTTCTGGCCTTGACTGAGGCAGGGGGAGATTTCTCCACATTTACTTTTTCGTGTGCCAGGCAAAATGTGACTCATCGAACCACTGAAGCATGAGGGAAGTTAATCCTCCCGGCTAGACCTTTTTTTTGCCGTCCACAATATTGACATGTGAGCATTTTGGAACGGCAATTATTGGCAAACCTCGTCCACTTCGAATGCCCGAAGGAGGGGCCAAATGGCTTCGGTTGGACGGACAACAACATTTATTAGTGTCGCAATGGTTCGAATCTTATTCAAGTATACGTCGTCGAGTCGTCGAGCTTCGTTTTCTCAACGGTAGTTACTAGCAAACCCTGCCCAGTGGTCTCGGCATTGTTTTTGCCGCTCTTACATAATGCACGTCGGTTAGGACTACAAAAGTCCAGCTAGGCATGTAGCTCTGACCAGTGATGCCAAGCTCTTACCACAAGACAGGGTGAGCCGCGTAGGTATCCTCAAGTAGGTATTTGCTTTCCAGGTATATTAGGCTTAGAAGCAGCCATCATTTACTCTCAAGTCATCGGGGTGCGTAAAGAACGTGCATCCAAGGCATGATGGGACTGGGCTGCAAACAGATGTATCGTTTCCAAGGATACTGCGAAACGTCATCGAGCAGTGCGCCAGAAATTTACTCGACACAAATGTAGAGAGTCCCCCCCCTCCCCCACTTGAAATCGAAATTCAGGACACTACAGCCCCGGGCCTTGCAACGGGGCAAAATGGAGGACCAAATAAATACCATGCCCCTGGTACTCCGTATATTGATACGATCTCACTTCCGGGAAAGGCGGCGGGGCGCAACTACTTCGTTTTTAGCTTCGCGTATCAATGCAAAAGTCCTCGAAGGCTATCCACCCCCAGATGTTTGTTTACAATGTCCGTCGCTATTGTCCCCAAAAATGATTGGGACATGCGACCAGTGACTCTGCATTTAACGCAACTGCTTGCTTGGGCTAGGTGCGCAATCCACGTGACTGTCCTGCAAGGCTTCATGTAAGCGCCAGCGGGTTTCTGTACGTGACAATCCCCACACATATTTATAGCAGACGACAGGGGGGAACGCGTCGCTAGACCAAACGTTCATATGCATGCAGCATGATGGCATTGAAAAGAAAGTCAACTTTCGTTGTTGATGCCGAGGACGCGGATGAACTCAATATCGTCATTGCGCGCAAGATGGAGAAATTCGATAGATGATGAAGACGATGACGAAGACGAGTGAGAAATGATCCATGCCATTCAAACCAAGGATGACAAGATAATTGTCTTTTCGAACAACGTATATGCCCTGGAAGCCCACGCGAAAAAGCTGATAAAGCCCTTTCTCTTTGAACGCCGAACGCCAACTAATACTTGACTACTTAGAAACTCGCCGCACTGCAGCACGCTATTTTTGTCCAAGATATTAGGAATACGTCACTGGACCTCCCCGAGGCGACATGTCTGATATAGGTATCGGCGCAGTACCAATCCTGTCGCCAGGATGCTCGGCGCCTTGGCCGGATATTGTGAGCGAAGCACCAAAACGAGGACGGACGGCTTCAACGCATTCTTCTACTCGCTTGTGTCGAAAGATATTGCATAGCTAGCACACCTCCTAGCCGTAACACATCCAGGTTCATCAGACCCAGTAGCAGTAGTGTCATTGACTTGCTGCTGAGCCTTCGCCGGAGGTGGGCAAACATTATGAGGTAGGCATTGCTCCAGTCGCCATTGTGAGATTTCGCGCGGCTTATCATCCCCCCCATCGTCCCCAGGCCGGAAGGCACGATGAGATAAGTCTGTTGGAAAAGGCGCGGCCTACATGGGCCTGCCTATATTGCAACGCCTACTTCGAGTGGGCAACCACCACAGCTTGATCCTTAATTCATGGATTCATGTTTTGCAATCGTACATTCCATCAAAGGCTACATGCAAAGCTTGAGCGTGGAAGAGGTGCTACTTGCCACCGCATTTCGCACCACGAAAGACGGGAAGCGCAAGACAAATCGCCGCTGTCTCACGCTGCCGCCGCAGGCTGCTTGGAGAGAATATCTGCCTCTCTTCCCGGCGACGAACCACTGTCATTTGCCTTGTCATCGGATCGCCGCGCCCTGATCGGCGACCTCAACCAGGCAATGAACCCCAAGGCTTCGGACGTGGCGAATCTTTTGCTCAAGGGACGTAATAATGGAAGGCACGCAACCGAGCAAGCCAATGTCGGCTCGACAGAGGTGAATATCAGGAGCGTTGTGGCGGTGTAAGTCGGGTCGGAGACGTCGTAGTCCACTGCAAGGTGATACAAGGCGACCCGAGACAAAGAGACGATGCAAACCCTAGTGAAGGTCTGATGTCAGTATTCTGCTATTCCGCATCCCGATGCGAGACAGGAACGTGAAAAGAGATCAGGGAAGTGAGTGACCAAGACAGAGGGGCCAGGCTGTGTGACGAACGATAGGCCAAGCGCAAATATTCCCATCACTTGGAATCTTTTGACGGCGGACATCCGAAGGTTCCAAAGAATTCTCGATGGCAAAGCGTTAATGCTTAGATCAATGATGAAGTTGATGATGTGGACGCTAAGATAGGCAGCGATTGGATCACCACATGTTCCACGGATTGACTTGTCCCAGGCATACTCGAATGGACGACATATCAGAAAGAGACCCAGAAGATTTCCGATGAGCCAAAGAAGACATATCACTGCCATAGTATAGCAGAGGAGGCGGAACCTGTCGGCGGCACTGGAGAATAGGCGTATATATAGGTTCAGGATGGAAAGCCGAATGCTTGTCATGGCTAGAGCCCACAGCACCTGAATGGCGTATGAGAGCTACTTAACCATCGTCAGTAAAGCAGCGAGTAGCGAGTTCTCCAGAGCTCGGTATATCTGCACCTTTGCATGCAAGATCAACACTTGCGGTGTGGCGTATAATTCAGCTGCATGGTGCCCGAGACCCCCGACAACGACACTGGCAATAAGACAAGCAGCAAGACCCGTGGTGAACATCTACAAGCTGTTGAGTATTTTCGTCCGCTCGCTTTAAAGAACAAAAGAAGGTTATGTACAAAACCTGTTATGCTGAGCACGTCGTGCAGAAAAATGCTGCGTCTGAGAACTCTCATTGACCACAGGCGCAAAATGACGGCGACCATTGCGAAGACTTCGAACAGGACCGTCACGCCAATGACTGCGGCTCCTTTCTCCGTGATGCTGAGAGACATGGTGTGATGAAGTAAGAATCTCGAAAAGCGTGTGAGGCAAATTTTATTCAGCCAATATCACGCAGGCCAGCCGAAGTGTTGTGTGCTCGCCATGAGCATGAGAACGGTTTATCGGCACAATTTGTTCAATTTAAAAGAATCTTGACACAAGGCTGTATGTCTCCGGGTAGAAATCCTACGGATCGACTCGAGAAGGAACATGACGAAGAGTGGAAGCGCCAAAGAAGGCCTCCTTGCCATCGACATGGATCGCCCACGTTGCAAGTCTCCCAAGATGATGGGACACGGCGATGGCCAGTATCGATCGACTTGCTGACACTACCGCCTGACTCACATGCTCATGATTGGTCTGTTCCCTCACCCCCCTGCTTTCTGCCTTCTGTACGGGGCTCAGACCTACGCCTGGGCTGGGTGAAGCTGACGATTGTGTAGGCCACATGATGTCATTCCGTGTTGCTGCGGTTTGATACTGTTAACGCCAAGATGAAGTCAGACGCCACAACTGATGGCGCAGCATCCGTTACTACTGACCATCTCCTTCAAGAACATTCTGAAACACGATGTCTCGGGACGGCGCGCCAAAGATACAAGTAGCCGTAAAGGGTGTGTGCCTGCTTCTTATCAAGAGGTGGCAATGTGAGACATTGTGGCTAGCTCGATGAAGATCCGTGATAATGATGCCTTAAACACCCATATTTAGCATCTAACCCCCACAGCACATTCAGCGTCATCCAGCTTGTTGCTCTGCAGATAGTTCCATGGGGGAATCGGGGTACCATATGGTACCAGAAAGTCAATTTATCAGGATCGTCGGCTTTCTAAATTTGGCGTCTTTCCTTGTCGACTTCCATATGTGAGCATCTTGGGGGTTAGAAATGGCGCAACGTACACCACGGCACATTGAGGGTGTCTGATGTCAGTTGTAGCCAAGTATGCTCGTCGGGGTCACCTCCAGTCAACCTTCCCTTCACGCGAGCAAACTGCGTCAAAGTTTTCCACTGCCTGACGTTTGCCGCGGTATCGATTGCCATGCACTTACATTGTGAACGTCCCATGCGACGCAACAAAATACAGTATCTTGGCCGGCAGTGCTTACGCTGCTGCACCCCGTCAGCCTGCTGATGGGAGTCAGGCGGCTTTGATACCGCCATACGACTCCCGCAATTGTCTAATCTTGGCGGTTCTTTTAGCCCTAGCTTTCATAAGAAAAGCTTCGCGGCCGATCTCACGCCTTGTATGCGGCAGTGAGGACTTCGCCAGTGCATGAAACCAGGCAAAGGCTCGTGAGAAGCCAAGCGAGGGTATTTAGATTTTCGGTGATTGGGCGCAACAGCGGCTGGCGAGCCAATGTGCAAGCAGGCGCCGGCTTGATGACGGTGAATAGGTACAAAGTCGTTGGACTGTAGGTGGAATCAACCATGTTGATTCTGACACCAGGTCGATCGTCCTTGGCGATCCGGGGCAGCGAGATGGCGCAGACCACATGACTTGTCTCAGAGAGCGCGATCCAGGCAGGCGAGACTTGTACGTACAATATGCCAAAAGCAAACATCCCAATCACCTGGATCTTCTTGGCGGTTGCCGTTTGAAGCTGCCACAGAGTATTCAATGGCAGCAGTGCGATAGTCAAGTCCATAGCAAAGTCCCAAGCAAGGACTGCTAGGTTAAAAGCGTTGGAGCTGCCGCATTTCCCTCCCATGGTCGGGGTTCCCAGTTGGAGTCAACCGGCAAGCAGGGAAGGAAGAAAGATATGCAGGATGGCAGCACATAGCCAGAGACCACTGATGACCATCATGATAGAACATTGACACTAAGCAAAGTCGCCTGGCTTCGGAAGATACATGGGTATGAAGCTGAAGAACAGAGAGTAAAGTTTTTGTCATGGCCAGCAAAGCCGGAAGCCCAACATGATCTGCGACAGCCGTAGCACTGTTCCAGCACAACTACCTCGGGGAATTGTATTGAGCGTCCCAGCCCAAAATTACAATAACAAAATGTGGTGAGCGTTCACGGCTTGATGTGGAGGTCGGTCGATGCCTCGAACAAATGGATGGACTGGCTTTTCTCGACGTGGCAATCGTGTGTACATTCTTGCCGTCCCCGTTAGCCTTGTGCAGGAAGGAGGTCCTGAAGGGCTGTGTTGAGGTCAGAATCGGCCAAGACACATTATTCAGCCTGCAAATTCAGGTTGCCGAAACGGTCTGATGTCGCTTAGCCCACAGCGTGTGACCAGAATCGATTTGACCTGCCTTACAGCATTAGGCATCCATTCGTTTCCCTCCAGACTTCCAGACTCGTCGTGGCGGACATCTCTTTCTTGCGGCAGTCTTCTGTTTTGCATTGCGCTTCCGCTTCGCTTCGGATTGCTTCCCACGATTGGCATTCTCAATTGCGAGGCCCAGGCTGACTCGTCTTTGCATCCTGCATGGCGGCGGGCCCTCGTAGGATGCAGACCACAGGCGTCATCACCATCGCAAGCCACATTTAGCCCCCACTCTCGTCGTCGATTCGCACAATCGACGAAGCTCTGGATCCTTCTGCATCGCAACGGAGACTCCTATGGCGTGGCCTACCTTTGTCCAACTGTTTGCTGCGCACCTTGATCTTCAGTGCGCAGCTTGCCAGAACTTCGAAAGAGCATTCCATTTGGAAGGGGTCATACAGCCTTGGACGCAGTAAGACCAGTCACTGAATCCTTCGCCCTCTTTTTTGTCGCATCTGCTCCGTCCATTCTTGTTTACGACGCGTCGATCCGAGAGGGCAGACCATCCTTCGACGATGCAACCACCTTGTCCGCCCGACGAGCACCAATGAATGCTACGTCGTGCTTACGGTGTTACGTTCAGGAAGTTGGGGTCGGCAACCCTTCGCAGCTCGACAGGTCAACTGGCCACGGCCTTGGACATGCATTGGCCGTGTATTGCGTACTGCAGCCGGGTCGATTCAAGCCCGAATGCACAGTCCTTCAGCGAGCATCTATGTTCCGGGGGAGGGTAATGTGAATCCATTGAAGTCATTGTCGCGGACGATGGCGCAGAAAATGGCGTATAACAAACCGGGCGTTTGAACCGAGAATCTGACATGCATCTCTTTGCACGAATTTCTCCACTCAACACAGTTTACGCCCCTTTCGAGCAGCGTGCTGGAGATACGAATGCCTCTACTCCTGTCGAGTTGGTAGGTGAGCGTTTATTCTGTGTTCACTGGCTGAGCGGCTGCCTTGAAAAGTGCTACTTCTGACGTGATGCAGCATTTTTGCCAGGCAGCTTCCTGGGCCGATGTCACGGAACGCTGCAACTGCGGCGGCCTCGACTGCAGTAGATGCAGACGGGGTCGACGAGTAGGTGGCATATCAAAATGAGCGTTTTGATGCCAGGCTGTCGTATGATTCTACATTCCTTGGCGAGACACACTCGGCCAGTTCTTTTTCCAGGGTGTTCCTGGAACTGTCCTGCCGAATGTCGTATCTGATTCCGCAGTGTTGGCGCCCTATAAGAAATGGCATGTTCCATGGTTGATGCACGACCGACACCGCGACTGAGCACTCCGTATAATCGATTCCTGTGCTTTCTGTCCTGCAGAGCTTCCGAATCCCAAGTTGCCTGAAGCGGAGAATCGACTCGATCCGACATGACAATCGGCATCAGCGACGGCGGTGCCGCCGTTATTGCGGTGACGGTGCTGTTTGAGATGTTTGCCTTGGTCGCTGTCATGCTACGCTTCTGGTCCATCAAGATTCGGCGTCGCGGGGTATTCTTACACGATGCTCTTAGCGCATTAGGTCTCGTATGGCGAACATGGCCACCACGTGGCGGTCAACAGCTATGATAGCTAGCTGCTGACTCGCGCCAGGTTTTCGTGACGGCCATCAACGGTTGTCTCATCGCCAGGGTTGTGTGCGGCGGGCTTGGGCAACACGTTGCTGACCTCGGTGCTACGCCCTGGATGCTCGTCGACTTCATCAAGGCAAGTTCATCCATGAAGAAGAAAGTCTAGATTGGGAACCAGCCTGTCTGACAATTCGCCGTCATAGATCTTCTTCGGCCTCGAGGTGTGCCTGGCCTTGGCCATGACATGCAACCGATGCTCCGTTCTGAACCTATATACACACTTGTTCCATGGCTATACAAGGTTTCGCATAGCGTGCTACGTCGTGGCGGGTGTTTGCGGCCTCTGGATGGTGGCCGCATTCTTGGTCATCTTCCTCGCCTGTCGTCCTCTTGCCCACAGCTGGAGCCCATCATCCGAGGGGACTTGTTTCAGCAACAGCTACGCATATTTGGGCATGCATTTGTCTAACTCTTGCTTGGATCTGTCAACCGCCTTGCTGCCGTCAAGCATCTTATGGAAAACTCAGATGCCAACTGCCAAGAAGCTTAGGATCATTGTCATGTTTTCGCTCGGAATACTGTACGTTACTACCTTATCAGACGGGGACCATACACGGAAAGCCTCGAGTCATTTCGTTGACTCAATCTGCAGGGTTTGCTCCGTCTCCTTGACACGAGTTGCCCTGTTCCGTTTGGCAGCCAGCTACAATACGTCCGATTTCACGTACTCGGCCGTGGCTCTTTCTCTGTGCACCGCCATCGAGCCAGCGCTAGCTTGCACCCTGGCGTGTATGCCCTTGTTACGCCCCTTGGTCGAACATCTGCGCGGGGTGAAGTCGGCGCGGCCGGTCCTCAAGAGATTGCGATCACGGTCAAAGAAAGTCGTCAGCAAAGACAGATTCCCATTGACAGCGAGAGGTATCAACGACCCCCAGCATGAAACCCAAGTTAGCGGAAAGCCGTGGTCGGGTGAGTTGCAGGAAGAACAGGGAGCCATCTACATCAGTCACGAAGTTGAGCAAAGGTGTGATAAGGCAACGAATCTGGCTCGCGGCTAAGTCTTGCAGGCGAGGACGACGCACCGACGTGTCATGTACTTCGCTCGATCTGTCTCTGGGGTCTGAAGTTAACGCAGATGGCCACGGCTCATATCCTACCTTGACGGACACTGCAAGGGGGGACCGTTGGACGTCGTAAATGGTCAACAGCAACAGGTCAATGAGGAGGGAGGGAAGCTCCAGGCCAACTTTGACCTTTGACCGGGCACACCCGAGGAACCGTCCAAGAATTGTGCACGACGCCAGCTGATGGTTCCGGGAAACAATAGTTTGTCTCTGGCCGACTCCGTCAAAACATGCATCCGCTGTGAACGACGACGTCCAGGCACCCCAGGAAGAATGTTTGACAAAATTCACAAAATACATCTGTGCATGTAGTCGGACCTCTGAAACCGGCTCTGAGGTCGGTGCGGGAGCTCTGCCAACCGGATGGTCTTTCGGCCCTCACGGAACGACACGCCGTCTCTCAATGCTCTCAAAGTTTGGACACACAGTCTAACTGACCACAGACTTCTCGTTAGAGTCGCTTTTATTTTTATTTTCTTTAAAAGGCTGAACTGGCCTTTGTGGATGTCCTGCCATTCGCATGGCGAGATGTGATGCGCCAAGTCTGTCAAGACATGGCACCGCTAGTGACGAGATCTCTCAGCGAGTCCTCCACACACCCTGAGGAGCCTTTGCGTAGAAGCCAACATGATCAAAAGTGATGGGCCTCGCACTCGTAGACGACTGATCTGATTGTAGCCGCAGGACAAAACGATTAGACACATGACATGACTCTATGATTACCTTGAAGTCGTGGCGTGCAAATTCCAGGGGACATGAGACCTCTATGACGCCGCCACTCGCTCCTATCGAACAAGAAGGACAGCGCCTCGACTCCTTCATCTTGCTTTCCTCCCCGTCCGGCGTCGCCGGCAGGGATGGACAAGCCAGCTATGCCGCAGGGAGCAGCTTTCAGGATGCTGGCGCGACGCCGCCGGTCGCTCGATCTAGCTAACCACGATATCAACCTCGGCATCATCGAAGACGTGGAGTAGATGGGCGAGAACCATAGGGTGGCGGAACGGGCGCAAGCTCGCAGTGGGCGGTCGAGCATCACTGAGAGACAGCTGCACGACATTTCTCTTGTATTTGGTCATCATGCAACAAACGGTCGGGTTGAGCAAAGCGAGAGCCAGTCAGATGATGACCGGTCTGACGTTCCCGCTCGCAGATGGCTCGTGGCTTCCTGCTAATGCGCGATTCCACTCTCTGACCATTCCACAACACTCTCAGACGCTAGAAAGGGTTCCAAGGTCTGGCGACGGAGGCGACAAGGGCATCGAATCCCTTCAGGCGATGATGAGGCAATCGTGGTGCCGATAGAGGAAGCTGGTCTCCGAAGCCATCGAGCTCGTCAGCACGCAGTTGGCAAAGGCGCTTGGCTTGGCGAGCGACATGGAGGAGTCGAAGCCCCTCAGCGGTCATGGAATCAATCACTCAAAGAGGTGGTGATGTCGCGTATGCGCGCACTTCATCGTCACGTCACGGTCCACAAGTGCTGGGAGGCCTGCCTTCCCGAACATGTAAAGTTGAGTCGCCAGACGCACACACCTCTCCAAGAGCTGGTGGTCATCTTCCGTAACGCGCACCTCCTCGTCCTAGCCCCTTCACCTTTGCAGTGCCGCTTTCCCACACAGCCAAGAGAACCGTCCTCGAGGCCGTGCAATCGTTTCTCGACAGGTTCACGTCAAAAACAACCATCAGACCTGCCCTTCGCAGGAAGAGCGCGCGCTGGCACAGTCCAGACGCACAATGAAAGGGGCACAGCGACAGAGTGGCCTGCGTGAGCGAGTCAAGCTGACGGGGGAAGGCAGGTTGTGTGGCATCGCGACGGATCAGCTCCGTCAGCCAGGACAAGGCTGGCACGCACGTCCGGGCACCACTGTCAGTCGATTGACTCTATGAGGCGCGGGCGTCAGTCGCGGCAAATCAAATCGGCGGGGATACGGGAAGGAGAAGGAGACGAATTCGATGGTCGCCATGGTAGACCTGGTTGCGTGAGGAGGAACCGAACCCATCAATCAGCCGTAGGTCATGATCACCCATCCGAGCGCCCGGGGACATTATTCAGGCAGAGAGCAAAGGCAAAGAAGTAATAACAAAAAAGGGACCAAGGTCGCGTGGAAGCAGGCAAATTGCAGCCTCGAGATGCATGATGCCGCGTGGGTCGTTATGCCGCCCGGGCCTTCGCGCTAGCAGCCACTAATAGCCGTAACCGCCTGGTGTGCATCGACCTATTTTCCTCTTCGTTTATTTGGATTTTGGCCTTTTATTTTTTCCCCATCTCTATTTTTGCTTCTTCTTCGATTCGCTCGCTCTTTTTCCCTTCTGCTTTCTCTTGCCAATGTTTCTGCTTGATCCAACAACCTCGCCATGCCGCTCGCTTGCCGCATCCCTCAGCCACCACCAAAACAATAACCCAGCGTCAAGCATCCGTCCGTCGTTATGTCGTGGCCACGCGCTTTCCGCGTCGGCACCCAGCCATTCGACCCGACGCATCGCTTTGAAACATCATGGTTACTGCCGCCGTGGCTGCTCTTCGCGTGCCGCGCGCTGATGGTGCGTGCCTCGCGCCCTCTCTCTCTCGACGACCTGGGAAACCAGAGAACTGACCCTTCTTTCTTGCAGGCCCTCTACATCTTCTTCACCCTTTTCTTCATCATCGGGTACACGTGCGCCCACGACTCTCTCGGCGGCTGCGAAAGCGTGCGCCGGTCCTTCTCCTACTTCACCGACCTCGCCTTCTGGGGTCTGGGCTTCTACTTCCTCTTCGCGGCCGTGCACACCCTGCGCTTCGCTGTCTGGGGTTCGGGCCTGCACGGATTCCCGCGCCCGCTGCAGGCCCTCCATTCGTTGCTGTACACGACCGTCGTGACGCTGCCGTTCCTCGTCACCATAGTGTATTGGGGGTTGCTGTACAGGTCGTGGTTCGAGCATACCTTCAACGCCTGGCACAACATATCGCAGCACGCGCTCAACTCGGCCTTTGCGCTGTTCGAGGTCTTTGTGGCGCGCACCGATCCCATGCCCTGGCTGCATCTGCTGTGGCTGATTGTCATCCTGCTGGGCTATCTGGCCGTGGCGTACATCACCGTGGCCGATCAGGGATGGTACACGTATAACTTTTTGGATTGGGAAGCTGTCAATGGGAGGGGATACGTGGCGGCGTACATATTCGGCATTGCGGCCGGCTTCATCGTCGTCTTCTTGGTCGTCTGGCTTCTCATCTGGCTGCGGCGCCGGCTGACGGAGGGGCGCATGGGCATGGACATGGACGGCGGGTCGGTGGCCCGAGAACAAAGCCGGCAGCGAGATGTCGAGGCCCACGCTGAGGCTGACAAGGCGACACAATAACGAGAAAACTGTGGAGAATGAATTGAACAAGTGAACAACCAAGCTGATTGTTGCACGTTGCCGCTGCTGTCGTCGCCGCCGTCGTTTGTGTGCGGAACGTGAAAGAGGGCTGCCTTGCTCTCGCTCACCGCTGGCTCATCTGGCCATCAATCACCCACCACCACGGAGACGTCCTGTAAAACAAACCGAGACGCGGTCCGGACCGAGATGCCTTGTTGCCATGCACGACAACTGAACGAGCCGAGTCCCCGTCCAGATCTCCCTCTCACGGGACCCAACCTAGCATCGCAGCGTCGCTCCTCTTCGTTTTTCCGCTTCGCGAATTTCAAACATGACCTGGACGCCGACAAACAGACAGGAACATGCCACAATCAAAAAGAGCAGCCCTGACACACCATTGTTCCCCCTTCGTCAGCATCACCACCACCATGAATCAAGCGAGTAAAGAGTACACACGTACCAGACCAGTCGTGCAGAATGCCCGCAATGATGCTCTGCAGCCCATCGAGTCCCACGGCAAAGCCAACCAGATTCGCCGCCATCATCATGAGCACGTTCGCCACGGCACCGACGCAGCACAACATGCGGTATGCCGTCGGACGGCTCTCCCACTTCCTCTTGGGGAAGACAAGCGCGGCCGTCCACTCGGGAATCATGAAGAAGACGATGAGCCAGCCCCAGATGAGCAGCCGGAGCTGAATGTCGTGCCAGAGGGCGACGAATGTAAAGACGAGCAGAAACGTGACAATGGACCGCGCCGCTGCCGCCCAGCTGCGGAATGAGGATCCGCCGAGCGGCACGTACATGTAGCGGATGAGCCAGCGGTTGTAGGACCGGTGCCACGCGCGCCAGAACAGCTGGGTGCTGTAGTTGTTGCTGACGCAGCGGACCATGTTCTCGGGGGGGTCCATGCCGTCCATGAGCGCCCATAGCCGGAACAGACGCCAGGGCAGCAGCAGCTTCAGCCATATGATGTGCAGGTTGAAAAAGGACAGCATGCTGAGTTGCGCGGGCGAGTAGTCGCCCCAGACGGGGCTCGCCATGCTGATGGCCCCGACGTAGTCGAAGTGCAGGACGAGCTCCATGGCCAGCAGCACGAGGAGGAAGCGGATGCCGTAGCGGATGGTGCGTTGGCGCTCGACGCTGGCCGCCTGGAACTTGAGCTGGGATATGTAGTCGTTGAAGGAGAGGATGGGGCCCGTCAGGTACAGCGGCGCGTAGATGGCGTAGGCCACGTAGTTTCGGAAGCTGTACTCGTCTGGTGCGGCGGAGAGGGAGATGCGGTCTCGCTCCGACAGATTGGCCGGGTCCAGCTGTTTCTTCTTGTAGGCACTCGAATCAGCCAGCGTCCCCGTGGACAGGCAGAGAAGAATTGGGGGAAAAGAGAACGAAACTCACCTCTACGGAACTTGCGCTGTTCCTGTCGATGCTCCAGTAGAAGTCCATATTGTAGCTAATCAGCCGCAGTATTGTGATGTTGAAGAGCACCTCCCATCGGGAATGAATGCCCCCGAAGCTATCGAGCCAACCACCAGTCAGCATCAGGGCCGAGTCGCCCTTCTCGTCCGGTGGCGAGACGAAGCTCGCGAGTTTTCGGAACCGATAGCCCTCGCAGAGCTCGTTGGCGAACAGCGTCGAAATGTTGAAGACCCACGTCGCAATGGGAACGTACTTGCGCGGCAGTTTCCGGCCAATCTGGAAATTGATGGACAAGATGCACAGGACCTTGAGCGCCGACACGCCGTGCAGGATGACGAGAAACACAATGGCAAAGACAAAGTCGAACGCGGCTCGTTGTTCCAGTCTTGCGGCGCCCCTGCGTCCCTGTCCATTCTCGGGTGGTTGATACACGGCATTCCATGCTTTCCGCAGCACGGGATGGAAAACCAGCAAGGCCGCCATGTAGGGCAAGTTTGTACGAAAAGTGTGGTACTGCGCGTCAGAGACGTCTATTTTGCGGCCAGGAATCCAGCCATCGGACAGGAAGCGCTCGTATTTGTGGTATCGCGGATCCGAGGCTGCCAGCAGCAAGAGATCAAAAGTCAGCATTTCCCGGTATATCACCCCCCTCCGCCAAAGTCTCCGGAAAGACAGAAACACATACGTCTCGACACATCAAAGGCTATCCAGAACATGTAGGGCACCGCCCATATAATCACGAGGAAGTAGAGGTAGAACTCGGGTGTCTGCCATTTTGGCGGAGAGGCGCCAACTTGGGCCTTGTCGGCAGTCGCCTTGGACGCGTCGGGATCCTTTCGCGCCTCAATGACGGTCCGATAGGGCGCCGAAGAGGAGCTGACGAAGCGACTATCGAGCGTGTCGACATCGTAGACCTGGCGAAGCAGCGACAAGACGCCCATGATGCGTCGCAGGCCGAGAAGCTGGACGGGACGAGACCTGTTCGAGGTGGGCGCGTGACGGGGTGGAGAGGCGGCGAGTCGCTATGGGGTCATGACGGTAACTCTGTGCGAAGAAGCATCGATACGTCTCAATATCTCGCTAATTCTACTGTCAATGAGCAGGCGAGGGGCCGAATGGTCGGCTGGACAAGACAAGGAGCCAGTGTGTTCGATATCGCCGCGAGTTCAGCTGGCCGTGGCATCAAACGCAAAAGCATGGGTTTGGGTGGTGGAGTCTCGACCCCTGAACCTGACTGACAAGCTACCCTGTACCAACCAGCTTTTTCCTCCCTTCTCCTGCTTTCATCTGTTGCGCGGCCATCGTCTGCTTTTCGCTGGCTACCTCTTGGACATGTTAATGCAAAGCCGCCTTTCAAGCTGCGTGATCTAGAGAGCCAATGTTGAGCGAGCAATATGAGACATCACTCGCGTTGTAGGGTCGAGGGTAGTGGGTGTTGCTCGAGTCAGAGATGAAGCCACCTGGACATACGCAAATTGACTCCCGCCCATTATGACAGGCTCAACACGGCGCAACCGATCGGCATCGGCGGATAATGATCAATCTACTGCTTAACTCGTTGAAGTGTGTTCAAGAATCGAACCATGTCATCATTCGGCGTGTATTGAAGGGCGTTGCACGACTAAGAGCTTGCACAACCACTTCGGTGATCAGCGTCAAGCACGAAATTTATCACATATCGGCATTCTTCACCGGCTCAAGACGTCTCTTCATCTATACAAGAAAGGTCCCCATTTTTGCGCTGACCATGCCGGTAGCAGACGGTCCAATTTTTCATGTATTAACCACGCACTCATGGCTACGTGACATGTTCAACCCTGTCATCGACATTTTCTCTGTAGTCTCAACAGAGCCAAAATCCTTCCGCCGCAGCACGCTCTCGAATTTGCCCAAGAGTCTCGTGTCTTTGCAAAAAGAGTCAAGTCCACCGCACCATCTCCTATAAAAAAACCGTTCCAGCAATATTACAAGCAACCTAAGAACGGAAAAGCCCATCGTACACTCCCTCTCAAACCCTCTATCCTATCCAGGAATATCCAAGTCCTGACGCGATTCTATCGAGGCGCAAAACAGCATCAACCGATTTGCCATCCTCTGGCATTTGCCTCGACGTACTCCTCCGGAACCTCGGGCCACGCATCCACGCCATCCAGTATGGCAATCGCCATGCCCCCCATGGCGTGCGTCTCAAAGTGGCAATGGAACAGCCACGGCCCAGGATTCGTGACCTGGTATCGCAGCACGATCCAGTACCCTGTGGGTAGGGGCGAGAACTGCGTCAGCCACGAGTCTCGGTACCCCGGATTCTTGAGATTAAAGTTCTCCGGCTGCGCCTTCATGGCTTCCGCTACGCTGCTGTAGTTCCAGATACCTGAGCCGTTGCCTATCCTCCACGTCTTACTGCCGTGCTTGTGCAGCATGTGCTCGAAGGCGCTCTCGTCACCACGGATGGCCCCGACCTGCACGATCAAATCGACCCACGAGCCGTTCTTGGTGCGGATGACGAGGTTTTCGTCGACCGTGCCCAGCGTGCGGTTCACATTGTACAGCATGGGATCGTCTGCCGAGAAGTTCATGGGGAACAAGTACTTCGTGTTCATGGTGTACTGGATCGGGTCACCCGCGCGTCCTACCACCAGCAGGTACTCCTCGTCTGCCTTTGCAGCGGGCGCCACGGCCGGCCATGGAGCTATCTTGTCTTCACTGACGTCAAAGGGATGGAAAGACTGGTTTCTGATTTCCGGGCGCACAATCTTGCCGCCGTATGTGAGGTAGGGGTTTGGCGGGGGCACCACGTCCTCGCCACCCTTGTACACCATCTCGCCGTACGCCGATATGATCTGCGTGGCGCCCGAGTCCGGCAGGCGGATCGTGTACCGCCCAGGCGTCTGGTCGAGCTTCACCATGACGGAAAAGCGCTCGCCCGCCGTGATGGCAGCGACGACGAACCGATGAGGCTCGACGTAGTTGCCGTTGATCTCGTAGATCCACATGTCATGCGAATCGATCTGGAATTTGACCTGCTTGTTGGTCGCTGCGGCGATGAAGTTCAGGCTGACCCAGCCGTCGGCCGCATCGACCTCGATGGAGTGGTTTGAGCCCTGCGAGGCCACGCACCCAGACTGCATGTGCGGCGGGAGTCTATCCAAATGGCTTTGGTTGAGAAAGGGACCCTCGGTTCCAGCGACCAAGGGAAAGCAGCTGCGTCATAGATACAATAAGCGACCAAGTTCCAATCGACTGACGAGCGAACAATCAACGGGAGGGGACAGAGCACATACCCTTTGTCTGTAACGTCCTGGCCACCAAAGATGAGATCCTTCTGGCCCGGTATCGTCTCATTAATCAGAAAGTCCATCGGCGGGCAGTATACTTCACCCTCGCCATTCAGCAAGATGCTATCGACACAACTACAGACTGTTGTTAAAAATGGACGTGATCAAGGGAGCTCATCAGATGGGCGCACTCACAAGACCATGAGTCTCGCGTCCTCAATCCCTTTCCAGTACTCCTCGGACGTCAAGCGCGACCAATCCGAAAGGACCATGAGTTTCGGATCCATCGCTGCTCTGTCCATGGCCTCGACGTCTTCTGCGGCATTGCTGATCTGGGACCAAAGCCCCTTCAAGTCCTGCTTGGGCCTACGCAACAGTCGTCAGTCGTCTGCCGAGACGAACAAAAAAGGTCAAATGTTTTGCACGTACTTGACGAAGATGGCACCGTGAAGCCCGTCCACGAGCGTCATTCGTTCATGTGAGTGGTACCAGTGCGTACCTGCCGGGGACGCCTTGAATTTGTACACATACGACTCTCCGGGCTGGATTGGCTTCTGTGACAAACCCGGCACGCCGTCAGACCACGGAGTACCGTCCTGTCTACATGACAACGTCAGCATCCTACCATTACACCCAATCAGAGCACACTTACTCGATTCCGTGAAAGTGAACTGTCGTGTTGAAATCCATCCAGTTAAAGACTTCGAGCTAGGCTCATCATTCAGCGAACTGTCAGTTCAAATGGCATTCGAGCTCACGCACCACCACATCGTCACCCTCCTCTACAATAAGAGGCGGACCTGGAAACTGGCCGTTGACAAAGGTCATGTTCCGCGACTGTCCGTTGGGGGCGCCTTCTTCCCAGGTGAGGTGATATCTCTCAAACACGGTATCCGACTGCACGCCATTGAGAAGCGCACACAAAAGCACCGCGACCAGCGTGTAAAAGGCCATGTTGCTCGCTGAAGCGCAAGAAACGCCGCCTTCAAAGTCAGACAATCCGAGTCACAGAAGCCACGGAAAGGTCTTGAAGCAGTATCGTACCTATGGATGGTCCGCAGAATCACCACGTTCAAAGACTGCTTATCTCGAGCGGAAGTGTCTCAGCGATGACCGAGCCTCCCAGCTACGCATTCACGTCGAACCTTGAAAGAAGGAACTGCTCACGACCTCAAGCACCGGATGCCACAGACGGCTTTGTAGCCATATCTAAAGCTATGTGATGGCTGCCCAAAGTTCTTCGCGGTGGCGACGCCGTTACGTCCGAGACAAGCCCGGAAATACCAAAGCCATACTGAATCATCATTTACGGTGAAAATGGTCAGCACAGCGCAGATCGAACGACGAAAGAAGGATACAAAGCAAAATATGACATGGGATTGCGGCTGTGGGTGTGGGTGCTGTCGTCGGCTTTGAGCGAGCCCGAGGGAGGGGGGTATCTCGCTCTCTAGGTTGCACAACGAATGTCGGTACGCGGGGTTCCTACTAAGCTGCATCAATGCATTGCATTGAGACACCACTGCTACTCTGCCGCTTTTGCACGATCCAAAAGATGCATTTTCCCGTGCGTCTCCCACTGCAGGCTCCATATTCGGTGGGCTGCATAATCCTATCGTAAGTCGATGAATCATGACTCGGATAATACATCGATTTGACCATGATAGTCTTCCGGTATGTGATATGTGCCAATTGATCGATCTCTCTCGTGTCTGGTCCCGTAAAGCCGACAGGGGATTGTGTCTGCCGGTTCACTCACTTGACTTGGGCGAGCTGATTTGCATTTCGACGAATCGATAGAGTAGTCCGAGCGAACTCTTGACAGCTACAGGAGGAAACGAAATCGCTTTGCAACTTATCCGGATAGTCCAAGGTAATAGGCTTCCATAGAGGAACGTCCCACAGCCATGAGTCTGTCTGAGGCGGCTTGCCACCAAAACATGTCGAAACTCAAATCGGCTATGGGCAAACGTTCTCTGAAAAGTCTGTAATCCGAACAGGACTAGCTTCTCCAACATTGACGGATGAAGACGGAGAGAAAAAGCATGATTCGAGGTGGGAAATGAGAGCCCAGAAATGTAATTCACGAACAAATCGTTTCTTTCCTGGCCTCGGCAATCGAGACATCAGCTACGACTTCCGCTGTCTTGGCGAGGATCGAAGTCTCATCTTCGTCCCCGCTTGGTTCTGGGATCACATGGTCTCAATGGCACCTTGTGTCCTCAGTCCTCTGGAGACAATTCTCCCCAAAAGAACGAATGCAACACCATCATTGTGATTGCATGTCGTGCATGTCGTGCTTGTGACTCACACATGCTTCATATGGATTACGGAGTAAATCGACTGACTATTGAGACCTGCAGTAGACGATACCTGGACAGGGGCGTTGAGTGTCTTCCAAATGTCCATTGACCTTTGTCCTATACAAGCAGTGCATGACGTGAAGCTACATTGGCGTGAGAGCATGCACGCATCGGACTTGATCCGAGAAGCGCAGGCGTGGCAAATCATGCCGTAAACGCGCACGAAAGCACATGGAGTGCCAACCAAAGCCCTTTCGATGATCCTTGGACCCTCGAAAAAAAAACACAATGTATGCGCGTCATGACCCTGAATATCGGCGCTCAACGCCTCCCTGCAGGGGACCACGACCACTGCAACCCTACACCAGCTAGCTGACAGCCGAGAACGGCACACGGGTGATGTGAAAGAGATTTTGGCGTCGGACCCGACGAGCACCCTGGTCCTTCAGGATGGAAGAAAGACCCCCATGTCAGAAAACGAACGGCAATGTGAGATTCCCATCAAGGTCAGACATGGGAATCCGCCACGTTTCCCACCCACACACGATCGGTGTGGAATGGATGGACGGGAGGGAGACCCGGTCGGGACCGAGAAAACGGCTGCCTTGCCCGGAAAGGGTGACGTGAGACAAGGATCATGGTTCTGTCTTGGGGGCTTATTTTGAGTTTCGGTCAGTCGGGTACGGGCCCAGACGATGCAGGAAGAGGGGTGGCTGACAACGCATGGCCCCCCCAAAGAAGGACGAGGCGAGAAGTAAACCGTTGTTGCCAATCTCCTTTTCGGCTTCTTCTTCTTCCCTTACCCCTCTCTACTTTGGGACGAGCAGTCCTCGCAGGGACTGAAAAGTCGATGACCGTTTCATTCTCGGAAAGCCATGCGATGCTGCCAATACATTCGTTGTCGCGTGGAGCCTCGAGAAAATAATCGCCAAGTGTCCCATGCTCCAGTGACGAGAGCGTTCAGGCCGAGAGGCGACAAGTGATCGCGGCACTCCCAGTCAGGCAAAAAGACCTTGTATGACGGTTCGGACACGGTCCTTTGCCGACGACTGTCGTCGGGACGGCAATTTCCCCCGGAGCGGCTCCGGGCTCACGGGGTGACAGAACCCCAGGCTGGTGAGCTGCCATCTCATCGCTCTCACGTGCAAGGGTGAAGGGTCTGTTTCCCTTTCCTCCATCCGGCCACTGAGGCGACAACACATCAGAAGTCTATGCGCTCATGACTGACAAGTTGCCTCCGACTCATCTGACTTTTCGGTGACACAGAAGACTAGTTCATCATCTGAACGCCGATACCGGTCATTACGGACTTTTAGGCTTCCTCGAGGACATCCATTGGTACTCTCGAGCCATGCATATGCCCACGTCGATGTATATCTAGCGTTTATACATTCCCCGTACTCATGATGTAGGTCGAGGCCCCCCCGGACTATCGACTCAAGCGCCGTTTCTTCGGAGTCAATGGTTCCATCGTCGCGGGCCGCTCTTCCAGGCTCGCGTTGAGTGCCGCTATGAGTATCGTGAACATCTAGGCTGCCACTGCTGGATGAGGCTTTCATCACAGGCGCCTCGACGAATCGCCTAGGCCGGCAGCCATTGTGATCATTAGTTTCTTCCTTGGTGCTGTCATCATTATCATCCATCTTCAAGTTATCCTTGCGCGACGAGAACAAGATCAGATCACCGGGTACGACGGGGACGAATTTGCCGAACGTGCAGTGGCGGACCGTGGAGCATGCCGCTGTCACCGAGCCAGATCAGTCGTCACAGAATATCATCTCGAGACAATTTCGGACCAAGTCGGAGCCTACAGGGCTCTCGATCTGGTTCACCTCGGCCTTGTTCCGTGACTGACTGAGAACACTTGACTTTCCTCCGTGGTAAGTGCTCCGACTACAAGGCTCTCAATCTGGTTCACCTCGGCCTTGTTCCGTGGTAAGTGTGTGTGGCCACGCCGCGATGATCGTCTGGCGCGATGACACGCCACCTCGCCACGTCAAGCGCCAGGTCGCCGGCGTCATTCGGTAAAACATCCGCTGCCCAACGAGATCCATCATCCCTCTGCATCCTTTTGCGCCCTCTTTTCTTGCATTTCTTCTTGCAGTCTCTGGGTCTTGAAGCTTCCGAGTTCATTAGCAATTCTGACTGGCGTGAGCACGGGACCGTAGAGAGATATCGCTTGCCTGATGCTGCCACTTGTTGACTCAATCTCGCTTAAGTCACTTGCGAGTCTTTTCAGTCCACCAAGGGCCAGGTAGACTAATGCACCCCCTCAAGTCCCCTGGTACCTCCCGTCGACAACTACCAGCAGCCAGCGGATGGTATGACGCGAATGTTCGAAACAGCCGATCGGGAGTGACCTTTTGGTAAAGAAACAATTCACATGATGAGATCCGCGCATAAAGTTGGGCGGTCCTTGCCTTTCCGCTGAGCACGCAGTCGCGACGCAGCAGCTGAGCTCAATGGGGGCATAGAAAGCCAGATTCACTAACAGACACGTATGATGAAGTCTAAGTACTTACTTCATTCAACTGACTTTACTATTACACAGGTAGCTACTACTTATTGAGTGCCAAATAAAGTACAAGTGGGCAGGGTAAGCGCGCAAAGCATTCCGTCTACACTCAGCCACAGAGAGGGCTTGAACACAGTCATGGTGCATCACAGGAGCCTAGTCGCTCCCAAATGGCTCATCATGTTGAAAAGGCATCCTGAACCTTCTATTCCTTCTATGCGGTGCTTCAGAAGGAGAAATAAATAAATAAAGAGTGTGTAATCACAGTATCATACGCAAAAGAACATCATCCAAGCATGTTTCCGAATCCGCGCAACCGTAACAAAACACGTTCGACACCGCCCTCTTCCCACACACCACCCACAGGCTGACAGGAAGATTCTTCTGTTGTTTAATGACTTGGGCTTCGACAATGCATCTACCCGCTCATCTCGCTTCCCGAGTCCGAGTTACGGAGCAGCAGCCCATCAGCCAGTACAGGCGAGTACCACCCAATCATCATCTGCGACTTCTTGGTGTCGGCAAAATTCTCGTGATCAGGTCTAATGTTCTCCTTGAAGTAGTCGTCATCCTTCATCTTGACGAAGCACTCAATGTTGGGGAACACAATCTGCACACAGCTATCATAAGGCGCAATGTTGGCAAACTGCGCGTCATAGAGCTGAGCCATGAGCTGAGGCGACTCATCCGATGTGTGCGACTGGTTGCCTCTCATGATACGGGTCAGCGGAAATGCAACACCACTTGCATACGGAAAAGGAGAAGCCGAAAGCCCGCAAAAAACTGACCATAGAGTAATGGAGGAAGCCGTACTTCTGCATGAGTCCGTTTACAAGCGGCGCATGGACTTCCACCATGTACTTTTGGTAATCCTCCGTTGAGATACCGGGCCTCTTGTAGCCGAGGATGTTGAGACAAAGAAGCTTCTCGGATGCCATGGCGTATGTTTGTTTGGTTTGTTCTGGAGCCAAGAGCGAAACTCGGCGAAGAAACGCTAGAGACTGTAGTGTATGAAGATGGAGATGTGAAGCGACCTGCTGGGCCGAAGACTCAGGGCCAGGATGGGAAGGATAGGGGAAGAGAAGAGGAAAAAAAAAGACACGGGTGACGGGGCAGGAGATCTGGGGAGGTCGAAATCGGAGTGGATTTCTACGCGGGAGACATATCGCGTATATGAGGCAGATGAGAAGAGGAGAGGAGGGGACGGGGGGCAAATGGTCGTCGCAGCTCCGAATCGAGGCTCAGAGGGTGGTCATGACCCAGTCGATAAATCCCATCACGCGGCCCTGGACGGACCGGTGCATGGGGGATGCACGAATGATCCGCCATGCATGTGTACAGAGAGTGTGACGGCCCCAACTTGTGCCGTTGATGCATATCTCGGGAGGCGAGCATCTCCACCTTTACGACTACCGCCGCCTCGGCCGGGACAACCGTCCATGATGTGAGACATAAAGGCTGCTTGATTGATTGGATCATTGACTGTTTAGTCAGTCCCTGCTGCTGGGAGACGTCGGACTATCCGCCAGTGGATGTTGTTGCCATGATGAGGGACAGATGCATTGCATGACCCTCGTCTCCGACGTCGGTTGCTCTTCTTATTCGCTACCGGAAATGCTGAGTGGACTGTGACCTGCGAACTGCGTTCCCGTGGCGGAGATGCAGCCCAGTGGTCCGCATCTGTACACGGATGACATGGTCGTTCGATTATGAAAGCTACCTCAAGATGGCGCAATGTCATCGAACCAAGATTGGAATTCCATCCAAATAAATCTACTCGAGACATACCTTTCTCGATGGACTCGTCCGGACTGACTGGAGGCGTCCGGGTCTGGCCGGGGGACGGTCATGACCTTCTAGATGAGACCTTTTTCTCGCGGCGAGCCCAATCCTCTCGGACTGATCAAGTCGGGCAGACGTATTCCCGAAATTCAAAAGCTGCGTCAAGAGACTAGTTTGCCACACGCCCTCAATCGAATGCAGTTGTGCAGACTCCGTGCTCCGCCCGTCAAGGGCTCTGCCGGCGAGCAAGGGGGAGGACTCCAGCCCGTTCCGCCCTACCGGGCTATGCATGTTGCAAATCGGGAATCATTGGAAATGCCATATCGTCCAAGGCAAACTCGATTGAGGCAGTCTTGTTCCCCACCCCCTCGTCCGCAGTTAGCATCAACACGTCGGTTGCTAGGTAATGTTGCGTGGCCATAGACTTTCAAAGTCGGAGGAATGTTGCACGAAAGCTTGTTTCTGGCTCTCGATCCCCACGAGCGCCAGTTGCAAAAGATGGCTGTCAGGTTTCCACACCTGGATGAATGAATGACGGCCCCGAAAAGAAACTTCTCTCTTACCACATTGTGCAGTTTGGAGCCATGTAAAGGAAACCGACTGCTCCATACTCCTGGGGGGGGGAGGATGGATTGTCGATTGGACTCATGCCTGCACAGGCAATCTTACAGGTCCTTGTACTTACGCATGGTGTTACACCCTTGTAACGCTTTCCTCCTTGAGACAAGGGAAAAAGGATGGAAAAAGTGATACAAACTGCCGTGTGCCACTCGCACAATGTCCCGTAGACTGATTCGGCCAGTATGCAAGCATCATACATTGCTGTTTCTCCAATCGGGATGTGCCTTTCCATCATATCTGGATCGAGCATGGCCAAACGAGGATGCGAAAAGAAATGCATGATTTGTTATGACTCAGGATCCAAGACCGATGGTGTGCTTGATCGTGAATTCGGGTCAGCCGAGCGCGGAATAGGATTTAGCCATGCATAGTGATTGAACGGAGGCAATCCTCCTGCGAAATCGAGCGGGTCATGGAATCGACATTCGAGTGTATGACTCGTTGATATGGATGCCGATTGGGATCGAGATACCATAGACAAGTCCATGGACGAAGCCCATGTCGATTCAGAGGATGCCTTTATATGCCCTGCGACCTCAGCGTTGAGGATGTAGAAACGAAGAAGCACGGCATTCTTTCTCAACTTCTTATCAAGAGTGAGAAGAGATTTTACTTCCCCTTTTCTTCACATAGAATTTTTTGGCTTCTTCATTTTCAACGTTCACTCCTTTTGCGAGAAGTCTGTCCCGTCCGCTGCCAGCGCTATGGCAGATACATTTCAGGTCATCGCCTTCGGCGACCTGACTGTCCCATATTATGCCGACCTTCGGCGATTGCTGTCCAAGAAGACAGATGCGGTGCTTGTTTCTCTGTTCGCAGACACGTACCACGTTCTCAAAGCCGAGTTTGGTCTTCTGCCACCTAGTCAAAGAGCTGTTATTCCACACTCGTCCAACCTTTCTGAGCTGTTGGACGCGCATCATGCCTCGGACAATCAAAGCTGCGCATTGCGCGGAGCATTCGCTTGTCTCTCCCAAATAGCTTCCTTTGTGTCGTTAGTATCACGCAGAACCTCATCTCCCTGGGCATTGAGCTGACCGTATAAAAGTTATATCAACGAGACGAATTCGTCGTATCCACAGTCCTCGTCTTCCTGCATTACTAGCAGCTGCTTCGGCCTTCTTGCTGGCGTTGCTGTCAGCTGCAGCGAGAACACGCTCGATCTCGTTTCCATCACCGGCGAGATCATTGCCCTGGCATTTAGAATCGGTCTGCTGGTGCAGGCTCGAACAAATTCTGTGTCGGGCAGCACCAACGAGAATCGTCCATGCTCTTGCGTCGTCTCCGGCGTAGAGGGTGCTTTCATGAGCCAAATTCTTGATACGTACTGCAATTTGAGGGGCCTTTCAGCCATGAGTCGCATTTACGTCAGTGCCCTTGGTACCGGAAGTGTCACGGTCTCGGGCCCTCCGATGGAGCTGAAGGAGTTTCTATCGCATCACCCAGATCTGAAGGCTGCGCAGCTGCAAGTCAAGGGCTTGTTTCATTCTTCTTGTCTTTACAAACAGCAGGACGTGGACGAGACGCTGAAGAGGCTCGGGTCGCGCACATCGGCCAGGATGTCTCGCTTACGGGTCATTTCGAACTCGAGCGGCGAGAACGAGCGGCTTGCAGGCGGAGCGACATGCCATGACTTACTGAGAGCCGCTGCTTCCGAGATATTGCTCCATCAGCTGCGATGGGACCTCATCGTCAAAAGAACCGGTGTGGCAGCGCAGAATTCACAGTGTCAAACTGTGCACATTCTGCCATTCGCATTCGGCAACGTCGAGGCTATTGCTTCTGTCATGCGGGCCTCCTCCGGCGTGACAGTAACGCAAACTCTCGACACATCACCGACATCCGTTCGAGGGGGGGAGAGATCCCGCAGCGAAAAAGGATCGACGAGATCCAAGATTGCCATCATCGGCTACTCCGGAAGATTCCCCGAGGCTGAGGACAACCAGGAGTTCTGGGATCTGCTCGCCGCCGGGCGCGACGTGCACAAGGAGATTCCCAAAGATCGGTTCGATCCCTGGCTATACTATGATCCCACGGGAAAGAAGAAGAACACGAGCGGCGTCACCAAGGGCTGCTTCGTCCGGAATGCAGACCTCTTTGACTCCAAATTCTTCAACATGTCTCCCCGGGAGGCCGATCAATCTGATCCCGCTCAGAGGTTGGCCTTGATGACAGCTTATGAAGCCATGGAGATGGCCGGTTTCGTGCCCGATTCATCACCGTCAACGCAGCGAAGCCGGGTGGGTGTATTTTATGGCACGGCCAGTGACGACTACCGAGAGATTAATAGCGCCCAAAACGTCGACACATACTTCGTCCCGGGCGGTAGTCGAGCATTCCTTCCCGGGCGCATCAATTACTTTTTCCGATTTGCCGGCCCTTCCTTTGACGTCGACACGGCCTGTTCTTCCGGACTCGCCGCCGTGCATATCGCTTGTAACGCGCTCTGGACCCAGGACTGCGATGTCGCCATTGCCGGCGGCACAAACATCTTGACCAGCCCGGACAACTGGGCTGGCCTGGACCGCGGCCATTTTCTGTCGCGGACTGGAAATTGTAATACTTTTGACGATGCCGCGGATGGATACTGTAGATCTGACACTGTGGCGACCGTTCTCCTCAAACGGCTCGACGATGCGCTGCTTGATGGCGATCCCATCTTTGGCACCATCCTGGGCGCCTACACAAACCACTCGGCCGAGGCTGTGTCCATTACGCGGCCGCATTCGGGCGCACAACGCGCCATCTTCAGCCGCATTCTCGACTCTGCCAATGTTGCCGGCTCCGAGGTGAGCTATGTCGAGATGCACGGGACCGGGACCCAGCACGGCGACGCCTGCGAAATGGATTCCGTCTTGAGCACCTTTGCCCCTGAGGGCTCTCGCCGCTCCAAGTCTCTCCATCTCGGGTCCGCCAAGGCCAACATCGGGCATGCAGAGTCGGCCTCCGGCGTGGCTTCCCTTGTCAAGGTGCTGCTCATGATGAAAAACAATGCCATCCCGCGGCACGTTGGTATCAAGACCAAGATCAACAGGAACTTCCCTACTGATCTCGACCAGAGGAATGTTCACATTGCGATGAAGAACACGCCTTGGCTGCGACCGGATGCAGCGATTGAGCCTTTTGGAAGACGAGCATTCGTCAACAACTTCGGCGCTGCGGGTGGTAATTCGTCGGTTTTGATCGAAGATGGACCATTATTGCCGGCTCCAGCATCTGATGATCCTTCATGGCCTCTTCATCTCATTACGGTTTCGGCCAAAACGATAGGCTCTTTCAAGAAGAACGTTAGCTCAATGCTGCAGTATCTCGCCGAAAACCCTGACGTGTCACTTGACTCGCTGTCCTTCACTACCGCAGCCCGTCGGACTCATTACAACTTTCGTACAGCCGTGGTTGGGTCAACCGTCCAGGACATCAAGAAGGCATTGAGCGTTGTTGCCGACAAGGAGAAGCACTCATCCGTGGCGGGCAACACCGGCTCGATAGGTCTTTGCTTCACTGGTCAGGGTTCTCAGTACCTCGGCATGGGCAAGAAATTGTTCTCGCTGCCCTTGTTTCGATCGTATCTCATAGGTCTCGACGATATCGTTCGTATGCAGGGATTTGAGTCGTTCCTTGACATCATCACCGGTGAGAGTGACACCCTGCTCGACCAGACCTCGCCAGTCAAAGTACAGCTGGCCATCACATGCTTGCAGATGGCACTAGGCAAGGTTCTTCTGGCTCTCGGCATAACTCCACAAGTTGCTGTAGGCCACAGCCTTGGAGAGTACGCTGCACTGAACGTCGCAGGAGTCCTGTCAGACGCAGACACCATCTATCTCGTGGGCAGCAGAGCACGTCTCCTCGAGGAGCACTGCGCCATCGGGAGTCACGCCATGCTGGCCATCAGAGCCTCTGTGGCCAAAGTCATGTCGATCAGGGCGGCATCTTACCAAGACCTGGACATCGCATGCATCAATGGACCAGAGGAGACTGTTGTCGCTGGCTCAAACAAGGACATCGAGTCCTTCAAGGATATTCTCAATACCCATTCCGTCAAGTCGACCCATCTCAAAGTCCAATTCGCCTTTCATTCCGCGCAGGTAGAACCTCTATTGGAAGACTTCAGGCATATCTGTGCTTCGATCAAGCTCAAGGATCCCAGGTTTCCCGTGCTCTTGCCCCTTCTGGGCAAGACTGTCCATGCTGCCAGTGAAATGGGCTCCCCGAGCGATTATTTCGCCCGCCACTGCCGCGAGACTGTCAAATTCCAGACGTGCCTGTCGACGGCAAAACAGTTGAATGTCATGTCCGACCGCACCACATGGGTGGAAGTCGGACCACATCCCGTATGCAGCGGCATGCTCAAGTCTAATCTTGAATCGACTGTCAAGACGCTACCATGTCTGCGTCGTGGTGAGGATGACTGGGGAATTTTCCTTTCAACTCTGGCCAGTCTTTATGACAGCGGACTTTCTCTCAATTGGGCAGAATATCACAGCGGGGGAAAGCAGAACAAGCAAGTCCTTCAGCTTCCAGCCTACCAGTGGGACCTGAAAAGCCACTGGATTCCATATCAACACGACTGGTGTTTGACAAAGGGCAGCGCGCCTGTCGCGGCTCAGGCGAGCCCACCACAAGCAGAAGCCGTCGTGAGGTCGTTTTTCACCACGTCAGTACAAGAGATCGTGCAGGAGAAGTTCTCTGCAAATGATGGGTCTATCACAGCACAGACCAATGTGCAGCATCCTGACTTCCGGGATGTGATGCAGGCTCACAAAGTGAACACTCGAGCCCTGTGCTCCTCAGCCGTGTATGCCGATATGGCTCTCACTTTGTTCACACGGCTTCTCGAAAGGTCGTCGGTGGCGTTCGACAAGTCTGACATTGGTGTTGAAATCGCCAACATGGTTGTCGACAAGCCGCTTATACTGAGCGATACTGGTCCACAGCTTATACAGTTGAAGGCCAGCGTCCAATGGCCCACGAGGCAGGCGGCCTTCTCTGTTGCGAGCATTTCTTCAAAGGACGGCAAAACAATGGAGCAGCATGCCAGCTGCAAGGGGTTCTTCACAGAGAAGAGTCGCTGGAAGGATGAGTGGAAGCGCCGTGATTTCCTTGTCAAGTCGAGGATTGCAGATCTTCGCAAATCCGCCCGCGAAGATGATGGTGCTGCCCACATGATCAAAACAGGCATGTTCTATAAGCTCTTCAGCGCGCTTGTTGACTATCAGCCTTCGTTCAAGGGGTGCCGTGAGATCATCATGCGATCAGCAGACATGGAATCCACCGCCAAAGTGAAGTTCAACACTCCTCCGGGAACCGTCGACAAATGGTTGTTGCCTCCGTACTGGATCGACAGTCTTGGCCAGATCACTGGTTTCACTTTGAACGCAAACGACGAAGTTGACTCCCACAGCCAGGTTTACATCAATCACGGTTGGGACAACATGAAGGTGTCCCGGCCTCTCTCAGACAGCAAAACCTATGTCACGTACCTGAAGATGCAGCCCAAGGACAAGAACTCTTATTGCGGCGACGTTTATGTTTTCGAGGAAGGCATGGACGAAGTTGTCGCCATATATGAGGGCGTGACCTTCATGTCTATCCAGAGAAAGGTTTTGGATCTAGTTCTACCGAGGCAGAATGTCGCAGTGACTAGGGCAGTTGCTTCAGAGCCGAGGCATGTTGTTGCCACCAAAGAGATTCCTGCCGCTATAGACCGACCGATCGATCCGCCAGAGCTCATTTTGCCCACTCAAATTAATGTTCCTTCGGATAAACTCAGAGTGATCATCGCCGAGGAGGTAGGAGCTGCAATAGAAGATGTTCATAACGATGCGGAACTCGCCGAGCTGGGGGTGGATTCGCTATTGGGACTGACTATGGCGGACCGCATGCATGAAGAGCTGGGCCTGAAAGTGGACTCGACATCCTTCATCAGCTGCATCACCGTCGGAGAGCTCGTTGAGCTGATCATGGGCCCATCTTCGCCGTCTTCCGATTCAAGTTCGAGCACGCCACTCGTAACTCCGGACGAAGAGCCTATATACGGGGCTTTTCCAATAGCCGAAGCGGTACAAGAGAAGCTGTCCACAATGACGGTGGAAGTGACAGAGCTCGACAGTTTCGACTCATATCTGACCCCAGATGTGCAGCCCATTGTTGGTATGTTCGCATCTGGAGAACCCTTGGTGTACACGGATTCCGTTCGCGCCGCTGACGTTTCATCTATAGTGAGCCTTTTGGAGACCTTGGCGCCCGTGTCCCTGAAACCCACCGAGGTACCGCCAGCCACGTCCGTCTTGTTGCAAGGAAATTCCACGTCTTGTACCCGAACAATATGGTTGTTCCCTGACGGATCTGGTTCAGCAACGTCGTACCTGCCGATCCCTGACATTGACGTCGCAAACGTCGCTGTGTATGGCCTCAACAGTCCGTACGTCAGACGAACTGGTCTCAAACCATGCCAATTCGGTGAAATGACCACTGCGTATGTTGCCGAGATTCGCAGACGTCAGCCCAAGGGGCCATACATCCTCGGCGGGTGGTCGGCTGGAGGTATCTGCGCCTACGACACTGCTCAGATACTAGCAGAAGCTGGAGAACCCATCGACGGTCTCATTCTGCTGGACAGTCCGAACCCGATCGGACTTCCGAAGCTGCCACCTAGACTGTACAACGAATTGGACGAGCTAGACACCTTCTCATCTGTGCCCGGAAAAAAGCCTCCGGCCTGGTTGTTGGCTCATTTTGACATTTTTTCTGATATTCTCGATACTTACCAGTCACGCGTATGGCAACTTCCCCAAGATTTGCCTACGTGGGCCATCTGGGCAGGCAACGGAGTGGATGAGGAGGGGAGAATTCCCATCTTGCCAAGTGACCCCTTGAACATGCTCTGGCTACTACAAAAGCGATCAGACGAGATTTTGAAGTACAATGGATGGGATGAGCTTGTAGGAAAGAGAAACATTGTGCCCCGCGTGGTCAAGGGATGTCATCATTTTGATATGCTGAAGCAACCTGGGGTAGGACAAATCCGCGACATTATGCAGGAAATTGTGCGCTCGATAGCAGCTCGAGGTTGAGCTGGTGGTCGAAGAAGAATTGTAAATGCAGACCTACCAATTTCTCCTTTGTCGTTCAATTATATGTATATTTATTCGTGTATCAAATCGGCATTACCTCTGCATCCTTTCTGAGCAACGATATTCACTGCAACGTCTACTCGAGGCAAGTGACTTCTTCGTCCAGCAAGGCGATAGTGTGATTGAAGAAGCCTCGATATGGATTTTCGAAAGGGCAGCGTAGCATGAACGACTGATGGCATCGGCGCGCTGGCGGATAGCACGTTATACGCCCAAGCCGCTATCCACTTTGTCTCATGTGCACTGTTATGGGAAATCTTTCTTCTTTTCGAATTGATGGAAGAAATGCGAAAAACGTGCTCCAGATGAAACATGTTTCGATGCGCGGCTAGGGCGCTCTGAGGTGACATCGGCGGCTTTGGGGCACGTCACAATCAAGACCGAGGCCACTGTGCAACTGTCAGTGGGAAACCCGCGTGTCCGTGTCAAATGCGGCAAATTTATTTAGTTACCCGCCAATAGATTACTGCTGCTGGCCACTGCAACCCAGCACCCTCGCTGCTGGGAACAGACAGGGGCTGGAAGGGCTACCATGACAGTAAGGTGTACCTACTAGTGTTTGAAATGTGGTCAGCGCTACACCGAAATGCCAAATCGTCTCGACGCGGCCTGCATGCGTCCAGCTGGATTGATGGTTGACGTGAGGGGACGCTGAGGACAATCGGTAGAGCCTCCTCGCCAGACGGATCGACGGACCAAAACCTCCGCAAACCGGCCCAGCGTCACACATTTGCAGTACAACAACATCTTTGAAGCGCGGCAGGTGCGCCGAGTGCGTTGGGGGACACACAGCGATGAGGAAGGAAACGACGACATAGCGGCGTCATTGTTCCTGACGGAAGTAGAAAATCGGCATCGTTGATTGATAGCGCCTTCCCGGCATGCACCTTGTCCGTGAGGCCCCACAGCATACAGGGAGTGTGGCCAGCGCTCAGCCACAGGGTCCTGTGCCTTGAGGGCGGCCAAGGAATCTGCCGCTTTACCCGGGGATCTCCCAAAGTCTGTTTTTTGATGTCATCCAAACTAGCTCCTAGTGTTCAAGGGATAGTCGGCTGGGCATCCTCTGGAGCACCAATTGCCGTCAGCCTTACACATAATTTAATGTTTGCAAAGTACGTCAATCAAATCTCTGGATATCTTAGAACCTTACTTTGAGCAGCGCAAATCCCTCGGAGTTTCCTTGGCGGAAGCAACCGAATTCTAATGCAATGAGCGATAGGACTGACATGAAGGGCAAACACATGTGAGTCGGGACATCTGATGCAGCCAATGTCAATCATTCTGCTCGAGAATGTGAGCTGGTCGTATGACGACTACTTCGGTGCACGCATCGCCGGCGGTCTCGAGACACTATTGGCTTAAGCCCTTTAGTCAAAGTTCTCAGCCTATTAGCAGCCAGAAACGCATTCATGGAGGCATTGGCCGGTATCTAGTATACCGTATGCCCTTGTTAGAAGGTGTCCCTGCTTCGATGGTATCAAGGAGTTCGCCGCATCTCACCGTGATTGCGTGTGTTGTCTTTGGGCGTTGAGGGGCGATTGATGATTAAAGTGATAAATACAATGAGTAAAGTACGGAGTACTCCTGTACACATATTAATCGCGACTGGGAGGGGCCGCGCCAATCGTGCGACCCGCTTTGGCTGGACATGGGCCAATCATTGGTTAGCTGCCGCCTTACCCCTGTCCAGGTTGCATCATTCATCGCTTGCATCATCGTTGGCGAAAAGGCAAGAACAAGGCGGCGTGCTCTGCACCTTTTCCCTCCATCCGCAAGAACCGTTTTATGAAGACCTACCTAGGTAAAAGCTAACCCTTCTCTCACTCGATTGGAAAACGTTTTCGGCTGCTGCCACGAGGAAGCAGAGGAATCCGCCACTCAAATGGCCGTCCCCCCCAAATTCGCCGGGCACAAGCTCGAGTTCGCCCCGCCCTCGTTGACCTCAGCCGCGCCTCAATCGACGCACACGTTTGAGATTTACCTTGACTACTGCTGTCCATTTTCGGCCAAACTTTTTCGCACCGTGACCAAGGAGGTCGTCCCGGCTATACGAGAACACGAGGAATGGGCGTCAAAGCTGACCCTGATCTTCCGCCAGCAGGTTCAGCCGTGGCACCCGTCATCGACACTCATGCACGAAGCAGGTCTGACCGTGCTGCGACTTGCCCCTGAGAAATTCTGGGATTTTAGTGCTCGCCTTTTCGAAGAGCAACAGGACTATTTTGACGTCAACACTGTAAACGAGACTCGGAATGCTACCTACAAGCGGCTCGCCAAGGTGGCCAGCAAGGTCGGGCTGGATGAGGGTGAGGTTTACGAGCTGCTGAGAATCCCCGAGAAGGCAAGTGATGACGGGTCTCTGAACGTCGGGAACCAGGTCACAAACGACTTGAAGGTCATTACCAAGATGAATCGCCTCATTGGCGTTCACGTAACACCCACGGTTGTGTTTGATGGTGTTGTGCAGGACACGAGCTCCGGGTGGACTCTTGATCAATGGAAGGATTGGCTGGGCAAGAACGTAGTTTGAAGAGGCTGCATCACGATGCAAGCCATGGAGAGTTCAGCATAACAGAGGCGAAGCAATGGTACAAGCACGCAGAGTCTCGAGGTCTACCGGTACCTACCTACTTACTTTACCTGAGTGGATAAGTAGTATGCATTCAGTGTTCGGTACTATCCCCTTTCGCGTACCAGCATACACCAACATACCACTGATGAGTTGTTGCGGAAATGGACCAGAGTTCAATTGCTTTAATTGACAAAGTGCCAGATGTCGTCGAGCATTACCGAATTGCAGCGAGTCGCCCTCGAGACCGTGCGCGTCCGCCGACGGTCAGACAAGGGGTCTTCGCCAGCGTACCAACGGTGTGGCTTCTTTTAGCTCACGTTTCGCCCTATGTCGCTTTTCAGGTTCTGCTCAGCACCCGCACACCGGCCCCGGCACCTGCACCAGCACATGCACATGCGGCCGGGTGACTCGTGTGCCTCCGCAAAACGGGTGCTCTGGCACTAGTTCCCCCAGTGAAACCGCCTCCCCCGTCGGTGCGATTCCGAACTGCAGGTGCCTGATCTTTTGGCTAAACAAGTCTCCCGCGGCCAAGGCCTCTCTTTTTTTTGTCGCGCGTCAGACGAGACCGCCTGAGCTCAGCGCCACACGTCCGCGCAGATGGCTCAGATGAGGACGCAACCGGCACCCGAACTACATGCGACCAAAATAAACATGATGTTTTGAAACAAAATGGAGCTGATTGGCTTGCCGTCATCCCTGATGATCATTGGGACGATCAGCTGGGCCTTCTTTTTTGGTAATGTCAGTGCCGAGAGCCAGACAACCCCCTTGCATCACTGTGACGGCTCAAGCGTCCACGCTTCTTGCCCGCTCATCTCAACCACGGCTCCTGTCTGACAGTACCCGTTGACCATCATTGGTCCGGGGCCGCTATTTTCAAGGGGTGTTCTAGATCAGGAACCGGGCGCCAGGAACCAGGAACACGAAAGCGCGGATGGGTCGATGCGTGGCTTGGGACACCGGAGGACTGCGCACACTGACTTGCAGGGGGAGATTGACGGAGCTCTTGTGGAGGAGATGGATTGGACTATACTCCTTGGTTTGTCCGTCTTGAAGAGACGTTTCGTCGACTTGGTAAGTATAAAGACCCAATAGCCGCCTGTGAAGAAGCAAAAACACAAGGATCATTGGTTTTTTTGCATCCCACGCGCTTCTTCCTCACATTATTCATCACCTCACACTCTTTCCCCTTGCTTGAACATGAAGTCATTAATACTCTGTTATGCGGCTGTTGCCTCAGTCAATGCCTTTCCTGGCATGTCAGATCTGATGAAAAACTTGGGCACCAGGCAAGCCCCCAATGGCACCGCCAGCGGCACTCAGCTGATCGGCGACCTCGTCGACAAGCCAGACAATCAACTCTCAGCCACGGGAACTGCCATCAAGCAACTTCTGACGGGCTCGGGAAACCCTCAAGATCTCACATCCACCTATACAAACGTGCCAGACCTGCGTTCGAGGGAATGCAAAGCCGACACGTGCTGCGTATGGAAGCACATTGCCGACGAGATGAGGTCCAAGATGGTCATGCGAGATGGGCAGTGCAATGGACTCGCCCGAGCCGCTGTCCGCATGGGCTTCCACGACGCGGGGACGTGGTCTCTCAAGACCGGAAAGGGAGGCGGCGCGGATGGTTCTCTGATCCTCGCTCGGGAGTGCTACGACCGCGAGGTCAACCGGGCCATGATCCCGGCATGCATCCAGATGGAAATGTGGTATCGCAAGTATCAGCGCTACGGCGTCAGTATGGCCGATCTGATCCAGATGGGTGGTAAGTTTTGTGACGAAAAGACAAGACAGCTCATGGCATGAATATTATACTGACATGACGTCCTTCAGCAAACGTCGCCACCGTCACTTGCCCACTCGGCCCCCGAGTCCGCACTTTTGTCGGTCGCAAGGACAGCCGTCAGCCGTCGCCTGACAACTTGCTGCCCTCACCATTCGACTCTGCCGACTCACTTCTCTCTCTCTTTGCCGACAAGACCATCAGCCCTGCGCAGCTCGTCGCCCTCGTGGGTGCCCACACGACGAGTCGCCAGGTCGATACGGATCCACGTCGGGCTGGTGCGCCGCAAGACACCACGCCCGGTGTCTGGGACGTGGCCTTTTACGGCGAGACACTGGACAAGAACTCCCCCAAGTACTTGTTCAAGTTCCAGAGTGACATCAACCTGTCCAAGGATTCGCGAACCAGCGGCACGTGGAACGCCTTCGTCGCGCCCAAGGGGCAGACGCCATGGAACTTTGTAAGCACCATTCCCACCCAGCCTTTGCTCCTCCCACAGCTTCCTGACGCATACTAATCATGGTTCCATTACAGGCCTATGCCCGCGCTTACGTCCGCTTGAGTCTCCTGGGAGTTTACAACATCAATGACCTCACCGAATGCAGCAAGGTCCTGCCCCAGCACCCTGATCCCAACGCTCCCCCGCCGCCTCCTCCACCGGTCTTCACCCTCAGCCTCGGCGGCACGTCTTTGACGGAAGTATGAGCACCGCATCATCGAGTGACGTGGCGTAGCGGGAGATTGCGTATGGGGTAATGTGCGCCGTCTGTCTGATGACCCGGCAAATTGGGCGCTTTCACGACCTCGGCCAGAAGCGCGGTCGGCACTAATCTGTAATTGAAAAACTTTCTTCATGTTCAAAAAGCTCATTCATACGCCAAGTCTGGATCTTGGCCTGTCATCATAATTATAGTATAGCCACATATTTTTACACGTATAATGTACATTTTTACACATGTCAATGCCCTCCTGGTCCCCGAAACGTGATCTTGTCGTCTCCGAATCCCGGAACTGGCTTAGCGTCAGGGGTGAAGCGCCGTGCGTGCGTCCGCCCTTCAGCCTCGCGCGGAATTCAGCTGTCGGGATTTTGACCACAGACTGCGGTCTCACTACGTGCTGTCACGGCTTACTCCGCACCCTGTGCCGCATAATTAATTCACGGAAGTAGTAAAAAAAAAAGCCAAAGGTGAGGAGGTAAATGAAAGCCAGTGGATGAGGCAAACGCATCAATCTCCTCAAACGGAATGTATTTGTGAGTCGGATGCGTCCAATAGCCAGCCACCAGCCAAAGGAGGATGCGAACGCATGATTATCCTCAAAGGGAATGTGTTTGTGATGCAGAGGCGTCTATAGCCAGCGGAAGCACCGCACATGAGGGGCGTGTCTCGCGGCAACATGACGTGACCGCACCGAGGCCACTGTTCACGATATCTCATGACTCCTATCGTATATACAAGACGGCAGGCAGAGGATCGGACCATGCTCCAATCCTTGCGTGTATACGGCGGCGGATGCATCATGGTTCGCTCGCGCGGGGGCGAGGAATAAGCGCTTCTATTGGACGTCGAGCGACGGGCTGTCGAGACACTTGCTCACGCACTCGACGATGAATGCGCCAAGTCGCAGATGGCCGTGAAGCAATGGTCTGGAATGATGCGTGGACCGCATGGTCAGACCAGAAGACGCACGTGACGGGGTCAAATACGTAGTAGTCGATACGGGCGGGCTATTCAAAAAGACTGCCTCGCAAGAGCATTTGTCCAGTCACGACGACATCACGGAGAAGCCCAGGCAGGGGTACGCCCACAGCACGTTCGGACGGCGGATCATCGGAACCGTCACGCCAATCAGCTGCGAGTCGACCGCGGTGCACGGCTGCCACCGGTCCAAGCTCGCCGTCTATTCTGGGTACGCGGGACGAGCGCGCGCCCATCCGTCAACCTCATTTAGCCCTCAACTACGCTTCTCTTGTCGTGGGGGTCATCGTGGACAGCGCATCGCATCCAGTCCGTCGAGCACCGGAACCGGATTGTGACTGAAAGCAGTGCATGACCGTCATGTATGGTCTCGCGGTGTCCATGCGTTGTTGGACCCTTGCTGGCCCAAATGATCGTCCAGGACAGGGCTTGCGTTCCTGGTTTGTGCGCCGTCCATGACGAACCTGCCACCTTTTCGCCGACGGAGATGGGACGAGATTGGAGGGGGATTACGGCACCGAGGACGAACAGAACGACTTGTGAGGAGCCGTCTGAATGTTGTCGGCTGAGGGTCACGGATTGTCCAGCCGCGCCCGGGACTGAAGACCACGAGCGACTGTGGCGGCGATTGTCCCAACACCGAGACGTGGCTGATTGCGGGCAGTGATACTTGTTTGCAAGGCAGCTCAGTGGTTGCCATGCATTGAGACGGCAGCTCCGTCAATGGCATCTTGAGGTGCTGGAAGTGAGCAGTGACGACAACCATGATGAAGGCTCATGCAGCACGCACCGGCTAGGTTCGCTCGATGTCTTGTACGGAGTAGTAGCCAAAGACCCATGGTCAAGCAGCTCATTGTTACCAGGATGCTGAGCCATCTACGTATCTGCTGCACACTCTCGAGTATCTCCGCGATATACATGTCCCGCCACGGGCTTGTCTCCCAATATGACGTCTTTGTTTCTTCTCCCAGGCTCGCGTCCTCACATTTTCACCGCAAATCCTGGCGTCGACGGCTGCCGTCACGAGCCTAGCTCAAAAGGGATCGTGACCAGCGCACTACTGTGCATATTCTACGTCGATCGGTGCAGTGACCAAGAAGCTGGAAGACTAGACATCAGCCACAGGCACAACGTCGTTGCATGTGGTCATGAACGGGGTCCGACATGATCGCATGATGGTACAGCCCACCTAGCTGGTCAACCATGGGTCTTGCAGTAGTTCTCTAGCAGTTGACCGTGCATTCGGGTCCCAGGTAAGGGCTCTTCGAATGAACTGGAGGAATTTGGTCTTATCCTCCAGCTTGGACTCGGCCGCCTCCAGAGACTTCTCCTTCGGAATAGGCACAAACTCGCCCCAATTCCCTGAGAAATATGGAATGATGAGCATTTTCAGGAGACAGGTGTGACAAAGAAGACTAACCGTCTTCATCCCAGTACTCGAGCGCTCTTTCTCGATGCCGATGAAGCAGCTCAGGGGGCGGCGGACCCAACGCCGCAATGAGTTCGGCAAAGTGGACTCCGTCTGAAAAGCTGCCGTCCTCTTTGCGGGCGCTGAACAGCGTCTTTCCTTCAAGGAGATCCCACGCCTAGATCAGGCAGAACTGGTCAGTGTCTCTGTCAGGGCAAGCACCACGATGTTGACACGACTTATACTGACACGACTTACTGTCAGTCCTACGCTCCAGATGTCAACTGGATAGCTCCACTGGATAAATAAAAGTATCTCAGGAGCTCGATACATGATGGGCATGATGTCGCCAGCGTGGGGACCAAGGCCAAGTCTGGTCTCTCTAAAGTCAGAGAGCAGAAGCGGCCCGACCTTGGGCTTCATAAGGCGGGAAAGGTAAATAGTTCGGTCCTCAAGCTGCTTGCGAGGTACAGGACTCGACATTTCGTTTTCCTCCAGCTTTCGGAAAAAAGAGTCGTCATCAATCCCGACGAGCAGGTTGCCTGGATGCACATCTGAATGTCCACTCAGCCTCGAAGTCACGTTTGGCGGTTTCGTGCGCCTGCGTGTATCCGTAGAGTATGAGCGATAGCATACACTTACCAGTATGTACGGATTGCGCCTCTGTGTGAAAGAAATCAACAGCTTCAAGAAGCTCTTTGATAGCGCCCTTAACAAACTCATCATCAAATCCGCGACTATTCATAAACACTATATCCAAATCGCGGATGCTCATTTGAGAAACTTGAAGAGCCAGCATAATATGCTTGCCATAAGGACCAGACATCTCAAAAGATACGAGCAGCTTTCTGATTTTCTGGGCGCCCGTATGCCTGCTAGTGCGGATCTTGCCCAGGTGCTCATAGAAGGGCAGCTCACGATGCTGTACAGAGTTGTGAATAAAGACTTTTAGCGCCACATATTGGTGTTCTCTACACGTTACGATTAGCCAATCATCGCGCACGGTTCCTTCTCTGGGGGGGGCGGGTTACTTACTGGAGGTCGCGAGCAAGCCAAACGGTAGAGGACGAGCCATAGCCTAGTTTGGCTACAGCTTGGAACCTGTCATTGAAGATTTCACCGAGACGGACATTACAGAAGTGCTCTGGCTTGTAATACGGCACGGTCTCTTCCTCGACGAGTTGATCCCTGCGAATGGCATCAAATCCTGCGAGGGGGAATGTTCGAGGCTCTGATCGTGGACGTGCAGTAGACAGCGCAAATTTGGCGGCAAGGCAGTTGGGCCTTCGTGACGGAGCCACCGGCATGTAGTAGCCAAAGCGAAAGGACGAAGATGAGATGCGAGTAAGTGGTGAAAGAAGGCGATGACTCCGACGGCAAGCAGTCCTGCAAAGGGCCATGATAGCCTTTGTGGCACGCAGAAATGAGAGTTTGAGATTTTCTTAGTTTGGGTAGACAGATCAAAACTAAAATGCTCAAGGCTTCTGATTGCACGAAAGGGTGACATTCACACGTTTAAGGTTGCTAAATTTCAATTCTCCTTCTTTCAACCCAACTCCTCCCCAGAAGAAAAACATCTTCTTTTTTCCAGGTCCTAAGTGGACTTCGACCCTGCGTAGCCGATCTTTCGATTCTTTTTGCACCACGAGTCTGAAAGACATGTGTATGCGCCTTTCCCGCGCGAAAGAGGAGTTCAGGGTAGCCCAAATAGTCCGCATATTTGACCCACTTGGGCAAGTAAATGGGAAGCTGCCCCACAACAAACGTGGGTATTGACTCAATTGCAGCGTAACCACAGCAACCAAGCTCCGACCAGCCAAACCAGCTCGTCGCAAAACAAAATCTCTTGCTAAAGAAACGTCACCAGCAGCGTTTGGAGTCAACATCTCATTATTGTCTGTTTTGAGTGGTTCTCGCTCATTTCATTCGAGCCTTGCTGCCTCTTTCGCCCCATTTCAGTGCACGCATGTTTCTCCTTCTGGGCGACTGCCGCTGTCTGCTGCTGTCTCGCACATGATCGCGTCCTCGAACATTCTTGAAACGACTACCTAGGTAGCTAGGGTATTGGATCTATTTGGACCGACTCTTTCTATCATCCATATCGAGCCTGGGCCCGCAGTCATTTGCCCTGAGCCCAACCAACAACCATCGGACTAGTCCGTACGAACGACCCTTCCACACGCTTGAGCTACGAAATCGGTCGCGAGGCCCGGGACACTTCCTTTCATCATACTACATTGTCGAATCATTCAAGGCACTCGTTATTGAACTCAAGTACATGGGATCACTCGCCGAGGTTCTGAGCGGCCGATATAATACATTATGACAGACGCAGGGCAGTCGTCAATCACCGTTGCCGGTAAGGCTAGAGGTTCATAAAGAGCTTGCACATTCAGATTGCTGATGCTTCCAACGTGGCAGTGCGCGTGCGACCATTCACGATCAGAGAAGCTGCCCAACTGTGCGTGACTCTGTAGCCTTGAGAAGACAAAGCCCGCCGAATCTCACTGACTGACATGATGCAGACAAAAAACGGATGAGAGCCCTCTCTTTCTGGGAGATGGCTCTTTGGCTGGGGTGCCGACTCCGAAGCTTCACCAACGTGGCCTTCGCAGTGTCATCAAGGTCGTCGATGATCGCTGTCTGTACGTTGATGCGATTCTGACTTGAGTGTTTCTTTTGATGATGCTGTGCTAATCTCACGGTGGCTTTCAAGGGTTTTCGATCCACCAGAGGACAGCCCCGTTCAAAGGTTTTCTAGATCTGTCGTGCCGGCCTCACGAAAGGTGAAAGACCAGGTCTTTGCGTTCGATCGCGTATTCGACGAGAATACTACACAATCCGATGTTTATGAAGGCACAACCAAAAATCTGCTCGACAGCGTCCTCGACGGCTACAATGCTACAGTATTTGCATACGGTGCCACCGGCTGCGGGAAGACGCACACCATCACTGGTACGGCGCAGCATCCTGGAATTATCTTCCTGACCATGCAGGAGTTATTCGAGAAGATTGATGACCGCAGCCAAGACAAGACGACGGAGCTGAGCCTGAGTTATCTCGAAATCTACAACGAGACCATCCGTGATCTCCTGGTCCCAGGTGGTAGCCAATCAGGGCTCATGCTCAGAGAGGACAGCAATCAGGCTGTGACAGTCTTTGGGCTGTCTAGCCACCATCCAAAGAATGTTCAGGAGGTCATGGACATGATCATACAGGGCAATGAATATCGTACCGTCTCACCGACCGAGGCCAATGCGACGTCGTCCCGATCACACGCGGTTTTGCAGATAAACATTGCCCAAAAAGATCGAAACGCCGACGTGAATGAACCTCACACGATGGCGACCTTGAGCATCATAGACTTGGCTGGCTCCGAGCGAGCCTCAGTCACCAAAAACCGAGGTGTTCGGTTGACTGAAGGCGCCAACATCAACAAGTCGTTATTGGCCTTGGGCAGCTGCATCAACGCGCTTTGCGACAAGCGCCAGCGAGCACATGTGCCATATCGAAACAGCAAGCTCACACGCTTACTGAAATTCTCGCTTGGCGGCAACTGCAAAACTGTGATGATAGTCTGTGTCTCGCCCTCTAGTGCCCATTTCGACGAAACGCAGAATACACTGCGTTATGCGAACAGGGCCAAGAACATCCAGACCAAGGTTACTCGGAACGTCTTCAACGTCAACCGACACGTCAAGGACTTCTTGGTCAAAATCGACGAACAGATGGCTCTGATTAACGAGCTCAAGGCGCAGCAGAAAGATGCGGAGAAGATGTTCTTTGCCAAGTTCCGAAAGCAGTGTGACAAAAGAGATGTGATTGCCCACGAGGGACTTCAACGACTTCGTGCTGCTTTCGACCATTCGGCTGCGGAGCGACAAGAACGCATCAACACGATGAAGAAGCTCAGAGCTTTTGAGAGACGCATTGCTCTGCTGACAGGATGGCTCGCGGCTTTTGACACCGTCTGCGACAACAGAAATGACGGCGAGGCCATGCCCGAAAGCTTGACGGCAATTCGCAAAACGGCGCTTGGCATCCTTGCCGAGCTGGAAAACAGCCGTCAGCATCTTCACCAAAAGCTGGACAAGGCATCTTGGGAGCGAGCTGTCGACACTGCCCTACTTCACAGCCTACAGCAGCTGGAGGGGCTGGAGGGCACGGACAATGGAGAGAATGCAACATTATCCCGAGAGGCCGAGCTTCTCAAGGCCAACTTCGCCCGAGAGGCGTATAGAGAGGTCTTGGAGCAAGACAAGCTTGGCGACGCAGCAGTGATGCAAATGATTCTCACCGCACAATTCGAGATGCTCACATGGTTGTCTGATACACTGGCCATGAACGAGACGAGCGCCGTCGCGCATGCCAAGGAAATTATTCACAAGCTTCTTGAGACTGGATACACCGCAGCCAGCCAAGTAGTGAAGCCAGATGGATCGTTCCCAGTGGTGGATCCCTTTCCTCCCTCACGAAAGGGCACACCGAAGCGAAAGAAGAATTTTGCAGCGTACGTCAAGCCGATCGCGCCTCCCGCCCTGGCTGCCGTTCAGAACGAGCATGTCTTTGCGAGCCCCATGAAGTCGTCGCCGAGAAGGCGTAAGGTGCTGGGCACGGCGAAGAAGGGCATCAACTTCACGCCCGTGAAGAAGACAAAGAGTCGAGGTGTCCGTTGGAGAGACGACGAAGGCGTGGACGGAACCCTGGCCGACTTTGCGTCCACACCGCAACGACCCAAAGGCATGGCGGCTGAAGATGCGTCAGGCGAGATGGACTGCACGGAACCGCCTTCAGTTTCAATATCGCTTGCTGAACACGCGTCGCAATCAGCGGACCCGTCTGCGCCCAAGAATGAAGTGGAGGACACGAGCGAAGTCTCGGAAGATAGCAGCACGATGACGGCGAAGACTGGCCGGTTCCAAGCCGGATTCCTGTCCAAGGGCTCGCGAGTGTCAAGCCAACAACCACAAGAATCCCCCCTTCTTCCACTCCCGACCTTGAATCGAAGCCTATCATATGGCTCCCCACAATCGGACCAGACATCGCCAATGCGCGCACTGAGCGACACCAAAATAGGAAACATGTCGCCGGGATCATCGTTGACGGTACCACGCAGCAGGCTGAGTCCCCTCCGATCGATGGCACTACAATCCGCGGCGGACGAGAATGAGCCCCCAGCTCCAGCGCTGTCCGGATCCGGATCCGACTCCGAGTCCAGTCTCATGGATGCTCGGAACCTCCGCAACGCCATACAAGGCATCAAGGCTCGCCGGCCGAGCCCTTCCGGGGGACTGACGACGGGCGCCCAAGGCCGACGGGTTTCTTCCATACCTTCGATTGCGGAACGCGTAGTACCACGCACGACCATGTCCTCCGCTGGTGGGCTGGCCAGCACTACCAATGGCGTCTCGAGATCTCGTCGAGGCAGTCTGGAGCGGCATCGAAGCCCGCCTCTCGCCTGCTCCCCCGAGCTCAAAGCTGATCGAGGTCTCACGGCCGGTCAAGCCAGGAGGATGAACATGGGTGGAAGTGTCAGGTTGGAGAACTTGGGACAGAGTCCAAAAGATGGCTTGAAGGAGGCGCCACGCCGCGTCACTATCAATGTAGGGGCGGGGTCCTCAGCTAATAGTCAACGACGTCAAGACACGAAGGGACCGACAGCTTGGCGATGAGTCTGTCGTCCAAGTTCTGTCCTACCAGCCAGATGAGACTGCGACGACGTGCGGCCTTGGGCTTGAAAAAGTTGGTCTGCAACATCGGATCGATGGTCTTCTTGGCCTGCTTGTATATTGCTTATTTTTGTTCTTGGTCGTACCTTTGGAAGCTGGGCCTTTGCGCAGTAGGTCCCAGCACTCGGTGGAAAGGGTTGTCTAGTATGGACTGGTGTTCATAGGCGCAAGTGTATATTGCAGTACTGAAGACAGAGTTTTGTATCTCACGAAGACATGATAGGTACCGCGTGCACGTCGCTGTGCACCTTTGTTCGCATGTTGGCCGTGATGAAAGCCCCGAGTCATCGCTACGGGCCAGAAACGCGACTCGTTAGCACGAAGCCGCAGTAATAAATAGGGGTCGGTTGATGCCGAACAAGGAGGACCGTGTTGACTTCGAGACGAATTGTCTTGGGTGTTTGAGTTGAGACGAGAAATCATTCCTCGCGCTGTGAGGCCAACGCACAAATTCGTGTATCAGCCGTTCTGTTCATCTCTGTCAGTTCGACGACGACAAGCAACTCGCCGCCCCTCAGAGGTGCAAGAATAAATCAAGGCAGGGCAGCCGTAGTGTGTAGTTGACGACTTAATATGAGCCATAGTCAGGGCTCTTTAATGGTAGCGTAATAAGGCTGAGGGATAAATTCTCATATTAGCTATTATATTTATATTTATTGGTTCAAAGACAAGCAACTCGTCGCTGTCAGAGATGCGATACCAAATCAAGGCAGGGCAGCCGTGGTGCGTAGTTCGCGCGGAGCGACGTGAGCCTCGGCTCTCTCATCTCACCCCGAGTCATGGCGGCCCGTGTTGTGCATCATGCCACTTGGAGACGAGACACGGCTGATGCCGCGTGTGGCAGGAACGAGATGGTACCGAGATGCTCAAGTGCAATTTGTCGTGATGAGTGATGGATTGTCGAGCCTGATGAAGCTGGTTTCGCGGATGTCTTGGTGTTTGCGGACATGGAGGCTGCCTCGTGACGGACGCGTCGATCATGACTGATGATTGCATGGCCCGTGTTTCCTTGGACAATGATACATGACGCCGCGATTGATACCGAAGAATGTTATTCCCGACTGCGTGCCTCGGCTAGATAGTTTGTGATGAGGCTGTGGCGAAATGGCTATTGACGTCCGGTGAGACGAAGCTTTGGCTTAGTGCTCTTTTTGTTTTTCTTTCTCTTTTTTTTTCTAAAATTGAATTCTCGACGCCGTGTGCGCAAGATGCGAGTAACTTAAAGAAGAGATGAGCCCAAGTTCGAGAACGACAAGCAAGCCATGGCAGCAGCGCGTAAAGTCACAATGGCCTCGACTGAACCTCACTCTGCCGCATTCCTCCATCCTTTATTCCCCCTCATCCCATCTCCTGCGCCAAGAAGCCCTACGAATAACGCAAACCGATATACATACCTCGTCACCCACTTTTCTAACCTTGCAATGTTGCCCTCCCCCTGTCGCACAACCTCGTAACACCAGCCACGGCACATGCTCGCTACCGCACCAAGATTCAACTGTTGATCGGCCGAGAGAAGCGACCTGCCGAGCTTTACAATTAGAAAAAAAAAACTTGCTCAAACGTTCGCAGGGGACCGGGATTGAGGCCCAATCGGCCTTGGCACAAAGGGACCCCCCAAAATAGAGTTTGTGGATCGCGGTTTGTTTTGCTGGCCTGGCCTGGGGAAGCTTTGTGCGCGGGTTGGCGGGTCAATCGGGGGGAAGGAAAAGGTAGAGTAAAGTATTTAATGTAAGCTTTGCCGTGGCCGCGGGGGGGGAAGAACGGATCACAGCACAGGTATTCTGCTCATCGCTCAGCATGGATCACTCTGGGCACGACATGGCAGCGACGACGACGTCGACGGGCATGGCGGCCGCGGCTACGTCCAAGAGCCACCAGGCCATGGGCCACAGCATGGGCGGCAACGGGTGCAAGATCTCGGTATGGCCCGTCGTCGTGATGCCGGGGGTGACGACGACGCAGGACTAGCTGACAGGTCTTAGATGCTCTTCAACCTCAACACGGTCGACGCGTGTTTCCTGTCGTCCCAGTGGAAGATTACGTCCAACGCCATGTTTGCCGGGTCGTGCATTGGTGTGTTCCTGCTGGCCGTGGCGCTCGAGTTCCTGCGTCGCTGCATCAAAGAGTACGACCGCTTCCTGGTGCGTCAGCACGCCGCTCACTTCGCCGGTACCACGACCGCCTCCCTCGACAGCAAGGACGGCAGTGCTCGTCCGGTCGTGTGCGCCGTGCCGCCCTTCCGTCCCAGCGTGCTGCAGCAGGCCGTGAGGGCGTTTCTGCACCTGCTGGCGTTCTTTGTGGGATACATCCTCATGCTGGTGAGTGATGCTGCCGCCTCCCAGCTCCTCCGTGCTGAACTGGACTGACTGATGGGGGGGGGGGGGGGGGGGACAAAAAACGCCATGTTTTATAATGGGAATATGCTTATCTGAATATTTATTGGCGCGTTCCTGGGCGCTTTTTTGT